>LS487237.1:3081-23566 GCA_900490705.1 Pristionchus arcanus | reverse complement strand
TTTTTAGACCGGTCGAAGATACTTTTGGCGTACTGCTGCGAGACCTCGACGATGGGTTGGGCTGGCTTACAGAAACACATACCCGAGATGAGAAAAAACGATTGGACGAGGCTATTCTTTGCCAAATGAGTTTTAAAACATTCTCTGGTGATAATATAAAATTACTGAGCAAAAAATGAGGTCCTAGAATACTCAAAAGTATTGTTTTGATATTTCGAAAATCGCTATTTTTGCACTTTTTCGGATATTTTGACTTGGGAGGTTCCACTTTAACCCCTCCCGAGACAAGTGCTATTTTTTCTAGGACTAATATGAGTATGTAGTTTCAGAATCCGTTGTCAAAAAGTGGTAAATGGGGGGGTCCCCTTCCCAGGAGAATTTATTTTGTGATATTTTTACCTGTTTTTCATTTTTTTCATATCGAAAACTTTGAAGTAGCTAAAAGTAAAAAATTATAACTTTTTAGAATATTTTTCCGGATTTTTTGAGCATTTCGCCATATTTTTATCTTTACCCTAAGCTGAGTTATGAAAATGCCGGTCCTAACCGGATCCGCAGCCGGAAAATACCTAAAAGCCGGTTTTCGGACAAATAACCAACGCTAAAAAAATTCTCTCCTCTATTGTTATCTACCATAATTATCTCGAGGGTCTAGCTCAAACTTTTGCAGCCAGTTCCTCAGGGTCATGCAATCACTCAGAAGACACGTGTTATACACATTACACAGTGATATGGTCAAGGTCTGGAATGGGATCGGTTGGATGAGGAGGAGTAATCGTCACTTGCTCAAACAATTCTCAAAAAGTCAACATAAAGTTCCTTCTAAATTCCATCATCTTTTGATCAAGTATCAGCATTGTTCAATGAAACTTCATGAAGTTCTTTCAAGTTCCCTTAATTTTCATCGGACAATGAGTATGAAGAGCTTTCAGTGTTTGATTCAACTCACGCTCTTCTTCGGTTCTTCTTCCTCCACATCATCAATGTACTCCGCCTGGCCCTCATCCGATTCCTCATCTTCGTCAGTGAACTTGGGAAGTCGCACGATCTGAGCCGTGTCCGTGGACGTCCATCCGACCTGAAGTAATATTCTATTTCATATATTGACTTTTCTGGAACCTCTAGGTTGTAGACACAAACTGTAAGGAAATTGCATGAGAAAGGGAAAATATTCAATCAATAAGATGAATAAGTAGGTACCTTGGCCGCATGGAAGAGTGCTTCCAGTGCGAGTGCGATCGCCTCATCGAACTTCTTTGCTTTGATCATAGCGAGAAGACGGGCGAAGTGGAGATGAGGACTGTCGGCGTAGGATCGACCGTCGATGAACTGGAATGACACTTCAAGGTGCATTCGAGTATAGCCGGCTCTTTGAAAAACAAAGATGGTCATGATAACGACCAAGTCTCTTAATATGCATTGATAGAGCTTACCACATCCAGCAAAGCGAGTGCAGTCTCGTATTGTCCCTCGTAGATGAGGGCGAGAACGATTAGCCTGACCATGCCGTCTCCACCCGTTTGAGATATCGCACTCTGCAATTTGTTTTGTATTTTTTTATATATTTAAAATTACTTAAATGAGATATAAAACATTATGTACTCACCTTGAAGGCTTCACTCTTCGGATTGAATCGCCCGATGAAGCGAGCCAAGGAAACGAAGCACTTGTGGTAGGAGAACTGCAAAACACAACCTTATTTTATCTTAACTCTTTTTCAGCATTCGAATCTATGACTAGTATATTTTTGTTGTACTTTGATAGGGAAGTCCGTCCATGGCTCAAATGGTTTGAAGAGTTAGAACTCATATTCGAAGTCAAACCACTCACCGCCTCATCTCTCGCTTGCTCGATGTTTCCATTCAGATCCGTGCCCCACTCGAACTCTTTGATCGAGATGCCCATCACTTTTCCTGCAATAATTATGCATCTTTTCTTCTTGTTTTGAGACAAACATATTCCTGAGATAACGTTCATTTTATTTTTGGGGTAAAAAATTAATGGGAATTCAAATAAAACGATGAATAGTCCCATATTCTCAACAACAAAAAAGAACTATCGGACATGGAAGATTAGGCAATATAACTCACTCGCTTCAATATCCGGCACCCATCTTTTATGATACAAGAAGGCATAAGCGAGTACTCTCCTGATCGGATTGCATTCGCCATCCGAGGGAATGACGCAGAGGAGATCCGCCACATTCGAGATTGCGTCCCCGCAGAAACCTGAAATCAAAAACAGTTAGTGGTCAATATTTTTTTCTACTCCTTCACACTCTTGCCATGCTTATTTAGAAGAATCAAGATCTACTAAATGACTTGAATCACTCAGTTACCACTTATTTGTTGGTATTCTGGCTACTGTTAACCGTCGCCATTACTTTTCAATAAATACAAGGCAATACTCCAGGTAGAATTTGAAGGTTCCTTCGAACATCTTGTCCGAGTTCTTCTGATATGCTTTGCAGGAGGATGCGCTGGAAGGACAAATATTAATTAAAATTGTTTTCTTTTTTACACTCCTTTTTTCTTTCTAATATAATTGAGCAGGTTATTGAATTTAGAAAACAGTACATACTCGTCAAGATTCTGCGCGAGTGGATCCTTGTCCGTCATTGTGTACATTACCTGCAATTTATAATATTAAAACAATATTGGCATTATTATCAACTCGGGTGCCACTGCAAACTTCCCTCACCACATTGATGCATTATAGTTTCGTTGTATTTATTATTTCACTTTTATATATAACTACTGTTCACCTCGACTTCGCGTATGAATGAGTCCGCCAGTACGTCCGTCTGTTCGGGAGTGTAGAAGAAGAACTTCATCTGCGCCATCAGACGAGCGATGCGCTCTGTAATTAATTAACATGATTCCTTGCTGTGAATTTCATTCATCGATTGTTCCGTCTCTATCTACAGTATCATCTCGCATTGTCTAGTTTTTTACTTAGAGGATAAATCAACTAGTCCACAAAATTATCTTCTACATTTTGTTCATAAATCAATGTCAAAGTAGCTCACCAAATCCACGATATCTACGAGGCGATCCTTTCATTTGCTCGATGATGTGGTCCTGAAATATAATTGATTTCGAAAATAAAAAAAATTAAATAATTAATTAATTATGTATTGTCATAAAACCCAAACCTTATTATTATGTTCCCCGATCAGATCCGGCCTAAGGAGCATGAACCCGATGAAATACGTAGGAGTCATCTCCCTCTTGTGTTCACCGGCGGCATGGATGAACTTGGCGAGCTCCTCGTCGGAAAAGCAACGGACGAACTCTGAAAGGACGAGAGGCCTTCAATTTCTGATTTTCCTGATTAGCCATCAAGCTTGTCCAACAAGAAAATGGCGAAAACACGCATTTTTTTTCAATTTTCTATTAATTCGACGTTTTAGAAATGCTAACCTCGAATTCGATTCATCACCCGATCGTTGCCCATCACTTCGATGCAGATGATGTGAAAAAGATGCGAGCAGATCTCGGGATGGGTCGGACTGAAGAATTACAAAATAGCAATAAATAAGTATTCCGCAAAGGCAGAACGCAATGCCTTGTATATCGAGAAAAATGTACGATTCTCAGGCGAGCATATAATCGGCCATCAAAATAGCAACAAATTAGCTCACTCTGACGCTTTCCTGTACTGTCCGGCTTCTGGCAGCAACAATTTCCTCAAATTCTTCCAAGCGGCAGCCTTCGCCACGTTGAATTTGACCAGCAATTGCCACTCCAGAATCTGAAAGTTAAAAATTTAGTAATTTATATTACTTTGAAGCATTGTTTCCCTTGAAGTAAGTGTGTCATCAAGGTTAATTTTCAAAGCAAGCTACATAAAAGCTTGTAGATAATGTGCAATAATTCGACTCGCCTGGCACTTATATCGTGGAATATCATCGCGCAGCTGCTTTAGCCACAAGACTTCCTCGTCGGCCCGACAATAGCGGTTGATTTTGAGGATTCGCTTGGCATGTTCTGCAATTAGATGAGTCCGTCATTAACGCCTACTTTCCAAGCATCATTAAACTATTTCCCCTCGTCTTAGTCAACATTCGTCTCCGGCCGTTGCATCGTATGTAAATAGTGTAACAAATAAATAAATAAATAAACATCATTCAAATAACTAACTGTCAAAGTTTCCTTTAATGCGGCTCTCCCTGTGAGCCACGTCCCTTAATATTTTATTCTTGTCCTTCTCCTCCAGTTTGTGGAACAATTGTTCAATCGGGAAGGTTGTCATCACCGATCTGCGTTTTTTTTCTTTTTTAAATGTTTATTTTCCCTATAAAACAACAATAAACAGCAAGCAACGCAAATGAAAGCCTACTGAGCCGGAGATGCGCACCCTCCATTGCATACAGTACCCTGACAATCGGTGTAAGACCGACTTGGTGCTAAAGAGCAACACCTGCTTGCCGATGGGTGCAGAATGAGCTCGTTCAATAATATTTAAAAAAAAAACTTTTAAGAATACATGAAGCAAAATGTAAAATAAGGATAATCATACCCCTTTGAGTTTCCACTATCTCTCTTGATCTTTAGAATGGCTCCGAAAGCAGAGAAGGTAGCGAAGAGATTCTTCTCATCCGCCTGAATCAATTATATTCAAAGAAAATCACAATCCAGCTTCTAAGCTAAACTTCTAAAGAATGTCTTAGAATAGAGTAAAAATAAGATTGGTTGACCATTTTATAAAACCTGCTTGAAAAATATTTCTCTCAATTGAATTTTTATAGACAAGAGAACGATGAGAAAGAGCGATAACAAAGATCTAACCTCGGGATCGACATTACCAATGAATACATTCACATCCATTTTCTTCTCGTGCGGTGATGCTGTTTATCTTCAATAGATTGCGCATTAATACGAATTAAATGTTAATAAAAAATCTTGCTAATGGCGGGGCATAATCGTCAAGTTGTGTTACGCTTGCATTACTACTAATTTATCGGTATAACATACGAACACTTTTATTTTCTCTCTATGCAATTAGACTTTCTTACTCTTTCGCTAACCGAGGAGTGCCCCTGGGTCTTGAATGTATATTTCACCGAGAACTCCTCAAATAGCATCAGAGGACTGCCAAAGGGTATTTCACTGACCTTGACTGTCGAGCGATCACCAAGAATTCTAGGGAAGCCGTCATACGCACCAGGGATGTTCGAAAAATAGCAGCAAAAATCTAAAATTCGTGGAAATTTTGAAAAAAAACGAATAATGAACAGCCCCTGATACGCTCGAAGCATTTCTATAAAATTGTTTTCTGAGTCAGTCACACACACGTTTGGTGTTGGAAGGATATTGTTGTGGGAGCTCGGATTGAGGATGTGGTTCAGCAAACAACTGATCAGTTCAAATCGATTTATCAATAGTTGCGATTATCATGATCACGCCTTATTCGCTGGAACGCAGCAGTGCCTTTTGACTGGTTTTGTTTCTCCCATCAGACATTGTGCGTTTCCTCCGCCGCAAAAATCCGGGCCGGTGGGCTGAAAAAAATTTTCTTTTTAAGATAATGTGCATTGCATACCGGTCCGTAAAGGATATCGATAGGCTCCCCAGGGACACGTTGACATTTATAAAAGCTATTGAAGCATTTGCACTCCTCGAGAACGGGCGTCTCTGAAAAGCAGTTGAATGATTATTTTAGTCATACTTTTACTTTTATACTTTTGATCTCATAATTTTGGGCTAATACTTTTGATAATCTAGAACTTACGGATCGGAGAGGCTGCTTTGCAAGCCTGGTACGTCTTCGTCTGAGCATTCGTCCAGTCCTGCTCCGTGCAGATCTGCACCACATTAGCGAGACAGCGACCTCTACTTACATCGAATGTGAACTGCAATGGTTGATTTCAAGTTCTCCAGGAAAGGCTGAGAGAATCTTACCACGTTCCATGGCGCACACTTATCCGGAGTAAACGTCGGCTTGGGGGGAATGGGCTGAGGAGGCTTTGCGGGTGCTGTAGTTGTTACAGTAGGAGCCGTGGTAGTGGTGGGCACGGTAGTTGTGGTCGGGTCCGTAGGTTTTGTGGTAGTGGTAGTGGTAGGAACAGTTGTGGTTGTTGGTACTGGGGGCTTCGTGGTTGTTGTGGGCGCAGTTGTGGTTGATGGTAATGTCGGTTTGGTAGTTGTGGTAGGCGTAGTCGTTATTGGAGGTTGGATCGTTCCTGGTTCGATTTTGAATGTGACATTGGAAAAGAATGCTTGAGATTTGTGTACGTATGCACGGTATCTGAAACAGAATGCGGATTCAAATTTAATGACATTCAATTTACCCGACGACATTTCCTTTCGACACAAACGATGTGTTTTTTACGCAGCAGAATCTGCAAGAAATATTTCAAAGAACGTTTTAAGGCATACTAAAACTTTTTTCCAGTGAGCTGCAAGTCTCCATCTGCAATCTCGATTCCAAACATACTGCAGGTCATTTTTGAGCAGTCCTCGAAAACTATTAGTTAGAAACATACAAATTTTATAGGAAAAAATTAAAGATTTCGAAGCAATTACTCCTGTCGGATAGTTAGGAACAGCCATCTCGATTGTAACGCGAATGCGAGTGTTTTCGGGCGCCTGTAAAGCGAATTTTAAAAGAATATTCTATATTTGAGAACAAATTTGAAAATGCCACGCCTTGAAAGCATGCAGTTCGACATTGTAATTCGCCCAGTCCAGCGATGGCTGCAATTTAGTCTATATATTAATATGAATCTAGTTACGGAAATACCAGTGATCTGAACGTCTCGTTATATTCCGTGATCAAAGTTTGAACATTTTCTTCATTTTCCTGTAATTGGAAAATGCAATCAATAATTTTTGGCAATTTAGATATGTACAGTCAGTGAGATAGCATTCTTCTCGGACTCGCAATAGACTCCTTCATGAAAATCGCCGCAGTTGCAACTTAAAGTTTCGGTTAATGTTAGAAAAATAGAAACACACGTACCGAGAGCAATCGTGCGGATTTTCGTATCCTCCGTTCTTGCAGCCAATCTTCTTGGGACACAGAGCTGGAAAATATTGAAAAACAAGTTATACAACGAAAATAGGAAGAGCAACATCAACTATTATATATTATTACTTGAATAACTGCCGGTACAATTGTAGTGAAGATTGAGCATTTTAAAATCGTAGAATGTGAACTCTTGGGCCTGAAATTGAAAAAAAAAAGTTGAAGAGAGACAAATGATCCTCACGGTCCCCAGTGTACCAAGATAGCCTTCTCCGCGAGGAATTAATGAGGATCCATAGTCAACTGAGTTTCAAATTTTTGTTTGCACATTGGTGCGATAATATTTAGTGCAAAATCTTACATGGTGGATACATCATTCTGCTACCGTACTCGAACGGTATTCCGTAGGTGGGAGAAAGTTCCGCAGGGTACTGTATCATTGTTTGCAGAAACAACTATGCCAAAGAGATTCACCTTTTCGAAATTGTTAGTCTTATTAGGCCAAACTTTGGATAAGTCAGCATTTATATAATCGTCCCTGTCTGATCTAAAAGCAAAACGGGTTGTTGGATTTGTTTGCGGGCATCTAGCGAATGGTAACAGTTGCAAAATATATTAACAAATCTAAAATGTATTAAAATATTAACAAATTATGCACCGTGCTATAGTGTGCCCTATTCCGAGAGCGTGCGCCGTTTCATGTTGCACATTGCCGATCTAAACAATCTGTCTTTACTAAAATGTTGCAGCATACGATAATTAATTTTGAGGAGTAAACTTTACGCTGATTGCGCAGTAGGCGGTCAGGGAAACATTATGATTATCATTAAATGGCTTTCTTTTATCCCCCACAGTCGATGAGCACGAACCAGAAGTGAGGATGTACTGGAGCTGCAATAAGCTCTGCATTAGCCAGTCTACCAGAATAGTTAACCATGTGATCGTTGCTCGGGTCCTCCTTGAATGTTATGCAAGTTTTCGCCTCAAGAGAGGCGATTCCTCGCCGGATGACCGCTTTCTGCTCGTCGTCTGATTACAAAACCATGTGATCGTTGCTCGGGTCCTCCTTGAATGTTATGCAAGTTTTCGCCTCAAGAGAGGCGATTCCTCGCCGGATGACCGCTTTCTGCTCATCGTCTGAACAAAATTCAATTTTGAAAAATATAAACTATATCATCAACTGAAATCGTTCAGAATCCGGTACGGTACAGGCAACGACCACCTCGGAAGATACGTATAAGGAGCTCCTCGTTTCTCACGATCCTTCAAGTTAAAACAATTCTAGCTGGGTCTACGGATCGCCCAGCGTACCTGAGTATCGGGAGAGTGGGCCAGTCCCACACAAGCCAGCGCTGTGAGAAGAAGAAGAAGATGACACATACTGGAGAACTCCAGTTTCTGGTACTTTCTCGTCGAATGTATCCCATCTTATACGCAATCTCAATAATAGAAGGCTCTAGGCTGATTCAGAACTTCTATTCTCAATACTTTTCTTCAACTGTCTGGTTCTCCCTTTCGCTTCACCTAACGAGGATAACAAAGCGCACTAATTGGGAGATAAATCATCATGAAATTCTGAAACGCCCAGACGTTTGAGTGTTTAAACTTGTGGCGGAGCTTCAACTTTTACCTCTGATTTCCATTCTAGAAAATTGAAAGTTTGAAGCTATGATGACGGTCTTCCATGGCAATGAAAACGTATTTCAACTTCATTCGAGTTAGAAATATATCATGGATGAAGTGTGCTTGGAATGTCTCTCAATCACTTTATCGTTGCACTTTCTTTCAGAATCCATCATCTGCCCTATTATAACCTCCTCAGGCTTTTTATAGATTTCGAAATTATAAATTCATATTTTTACTACAAATCAAACAACGAGTCATTCCATAGGAATGAAGTACCCTGTGGTATTGCTTATTCAAGGCCATGCAAGATTTTCAATATCTCTCTTTTACTCCGACAAGCATTGCTTGTGGGCATTGTCACCAACTTTGTCCCTACAACCTTCGCAGGAGCTTATTATTTGTCCAGTAGTGTAATAGCGGTGGCTTATTAAGAAAATTAATAAGAGATTGTCTAGGATCCATCAAGTGACCGTCAAGAATTTAAGAAGTAGTGGCTCGAGATGGAACAGTCTGCGACCGCTGCCGATCAAGACCTGCTGCAGTTGCTGCAGAAAATGCAAATCGGACCTGACCCTGGGCAGCTGCAGAAAATCAAACGCCATTTGGAATTTATGCTCCACGCTCGAGCGTGTGAATTGCAGGTGAGACTCTCTTATTTTCTTTGAATATTTTCTCTTATTTTATTTTCTTTGAACATTTTTTCGTCAAAAAACTCACTAATTTAGGCTGGTCAAGTATGCGAAATATCGTATTGCGAAGAAGTCAAAACTGTGTTGGCACATCTTGAAAACTGCAGAGATGGGCGAGATTGTAAATGTTAGTTATTTTTGTTTTTGAGTATTTTTTAATGAAATATTATATTCAGACGCTCATTGCGCAACTTCTCGACTGATTTTCTTCCATTGGCTCGAATGCCAGAAAGGCGAGTGCCCGATTTGTGGAGAAAGTGTGATAAATATGCAGAAAGAGTCAATGTGATTTCGGTATTCAAAATTCGCATTATTATTTATATTGTGTGCATGGTCTCAATACAATATTCAGGGACAGTCGGAAGATAAATACATTATTTATTGATTTGTCAACCATGTTTTATACGAAAATTTTTTTTGGCTGGTTTCCTTTATTACAGAAAGAAATGAAAATCTCATCAACAGTTCAAGTAGCCTCCTATACTCGATCATCACAAATGGCGAGAGTTATACAACATAAGATTAGTGGCGCATAAAAAACTATCAACAAAATCATACAGCATAAGGGAACAACAAAAGTCCTATTCAAATAAGCACAAAACATTAGTTCCATAAATTTATTTCTGAACAGTCCGAACTGAAGATCCTTCAGTTGGCTCGGCTTCTCAAACGTCTGGATACACCGGCTGCAATTAGCATTAATAATATCTCTTCGCTATCAGAAGGTGAGCCCTTTTCTCACCCGTCTCTTCTTCTTCCTTGGCTGCAGCTTGCCGGGTGCGAGGAACGCGAACCTGCGCTGATTCATTAGTATCGAATTTGCTATTTCTTTGATATCATGATTTCACATCTAAGAAGCTTTCTAAAAAATAAAAAAAGACATAAAAAAAGAAAACTACAGACTAACATAAAATTAGTTGCACGCAACCATCAACCTCATTATGATGATGATAATTAAAGTGCAATACCTCTTCTTCCTCGTCCGAGTCATCATCGGTCGAGGGAACGGCCGAACGCGTGGCCATTTCTTGATTACGAACACGGACCGAGCGTCGGACCTGTAACATAAAAAGGTAAAGGTGTATCCACGTCAAGCGATTTTACAGTCGTAGGTGGGACCCACTGGGAAGGCCAGCTGTAGACCTGTAACGTACAGAGACTCATTCACCGTGCTCTCAAGCACTTGTTTCATACTTTTTGAAACTAATCGATACATTTTTAAAAGATGTAGCGATCTTGTTGTCGCAACGTACCGGCGTTCTTGCTGCTTGTGCAGCACTAGACACATGTGGAGAAGAAGCTGTTGTTGATGTCACAATCATCGCCCTGGCAGCCGCAGCCATCGCTGGTGGTCCCCTGTTTGTCAGGGGGAAGAGTCTCTCCTCGTGCATTTCCACCTCCGATCCTTCCTGAGAAAGTATACTTGATTATTGCGCAAAAGCAACGTCTCAGGAAGACCAGTGAATAGCCATTGCTGAGCACAACAGATGGTCCAACCTCTGATTCGGATCCAGATTCAGGATCGGATTCAGAATCTCCGCTGCCTCCTCTGATACCGCCCGATGCGTTGCGAAAGGCTGTGGGGTCGCTGTCAGAGTGACAGGAGGCGTCGGTGTCGGATCGCGGATAGATGGACTCGGGGTGAGGACGCTGAGATTTAGCATAAACAATCTTATTCTCGGGTTGGAGCTGGTGAACTGCGTGAGTGGCAACACTGATAGATATGCGCTATTTAACTGGCAATGCCAGGTAGCATACTCTCTGTAGTTTATCTCCGGATGCTGCGTCCCTGCAGCGACGTTCGTACTCAATATTCCACTCGACTCGGCGGCTATAGTTGGGCCGATCCTGAACCAAGCTAATTCAATTTGGGAGGGACGCACTTGCATACTTTTTTAAAGATTTCTGCGTGCTCTCTTTGCTCGATTGAGACCAATAAATAATAAAGGATTAGATAACTAAAGGGACAACAACAAACAAGCAAACCTCTCCACATTCGGCAATGAAAACTGCCATCTCGTTGTAGATCCTCCTTCTTTTCTCCAGTTTCTCCTTCTCTTCTCGAATATCCTGAACGTATTCTTCTTTCTTATGAGTGCCGATGGAATTCCACAGCTGCACTTTTACTCTCTTTAGATCGTTTCTGCAATAGTAAATAATGTATGATAAGTAATTTGAGTCTCAAGTGTCCGGAGAAATGAACAATGATATACTATCTGAGAAAGGTCGCTCTTTTCCACTTTTTCACATCCTGAGGTACGCGAATAGTTAAAACAAACTGACGCTGTCTTGTTTCTTGCAAACTTCAACGTGCGGTCGAAGTACTCATTCACGACACTGTTCGAATAGTCGAACTCGTCATTGGCAAATCTGTGCTCTTGAGCCGTTTCAATCATATGCCAGAAGGAGGGCTGAAAAAAATGTCCCTGCATATTTACTTGATCAACGCGACATTGCGACAAATCTACTACTGTAAACAAGGCCAATTAGGGAACATTTTTTTTGCACAAAATCCGTCTATCTTGCAATTATAATAGAGGGGAGACGAGAAACGAATTGTACCTGCTGGAATCGTCCGAAGGCCTCAACTATTTTGATCCGTTTACTGCCAGAGGTCAGATAGCCGACCGGCGTCCGGCACAGAGGGCACACTTGATTGTCTACTTTCTGCAACCAATTCCTTCATTTGTATTTCGTATATTCGGTTCCCTTCTTCCTCGTGTCACCTCATGGGAACGTTTAAGCGAATGAATAGCTAATAAAACATATGGAAAATACATACCGTTTTCTTCTCGAGGTAATCGATCATGCAGGTCCAATGGAATCGGTGCCCACATGACACTCGGGTCTCTCTCTACAAATTGATTGTAATGAAATTGTTGGACTCAATTTGTATCCGTTTGTCCCTTGACTAAAAAAGGATAAAGACAAAGAAAGGTATTCTTGGAACAAAGAAATTAGAGCTCGAAGAAAAAAAAAAATAAGGCGGTTTCTTCATTTCACACTCTCTCGTCGACCGAGTGGGCGAGAGAGCGTGCAAAAGGAAGCGACAGCGGTATCATTTCTCAAGCTCTAAAAGAAATGTCTCCGATTTTCTAGTACTGTCGTTATTATCATAAATCCTATTAATTGGAAAACTATTAGGGTGTCCCATAAGTTTCCGGACTTTTTTTCGATATATTTTTTCAAGAGAATCATTAAAGATTATTTAAAAAATTAAATTACATTTAGTACATTTACCGCGGAAGAAAATTTAGCGCAACTAAAATTATAAAGATATTGGCTAGGAATGACGTAATGCCCGAAAAACGCGTTTTTTGATAATTATTTGAAAATATTCTCTCTTCGCCTGGAATGGTCATTGGATCCCATGATTTTTCTGACAAATATGGACGACCATCGACTATTTTTTGAAACTCTGAAACCATATTTTTATCGAAAGATTTACGAGAAAAATCAAAAATTATCAAGAGCATGTCTGAGGTTGAGGGTCATTTTACACATTTTGGAATTTTTTTAGGTGCCTAATAATCCGCTCTCGCCCAAATTGTTTTGATAATATTGTATTAGGATAACCTATACTTATTTCCATTTCTTATCGTCTTTCGTAAATCGGGTATTCTCAGGAATAGTCAAAAACTGCTAATTTCGTAACTATGATGCAATGTTGTTTCGAAGCTCGGGGTGGTGGTCAAACAAATTCTTAGCATCTCCTAAACTGTTACAGACATTAACAGTTTTTGGACCTCATCTCATTCGTGAAATCTGGAAAAATTCCATCTCGCTCAAGTTATGCGAAACGATGCAGATTTTTCAAACGTCGGAGATTTCACCACCTCACACATGGAAATGAACAAACAGCCAACTCTCTATAAAGTTCTCTTAAAAGTACATCGAAACTCTTTGAAGAAATAGGGGAAAACATTCAGTCCGGGAACTTATGGGACATCCCAATAATTACTTATTAATGACGGTTTCCCACCTTTAAAACCATGCCATCCATGCATATAGCACAATCTCGTCTTTCCTTCGGCTGACGTGGCGCCTTCTTCTCCTTCTCCTCCTCGTCGTCCTCCTTCTTCTTATCCTTCTTTTCAATGGCCTTCGTGGCCTTGACGCGTGCGGGAGTAAGTGAGGGAGATACTCGACCGCGGATTCGAGCAGCTGGCATCTCTGAATAAGGAATGTGCTACAAAAAGAGAAATGAGGAATTATGTGAAATATGGAGGGCAAAAAGGATCGAAAGTGCGAGAAAACAAGAGCTAATGAGATGAGATCTCTTTGATTCTAGATTTTGGAAGAGAGGAGAAAAGGGGAAGGGGGATGAGGCGAAAAAGTTAATAAAATAATTGAAGAAATACGAAAGCAAGCTCCTCTTGAAAGCTCTCCACGATGACTTGGTTTGAAAATAACATGGTGCGGGCTGTGGTGTGGTAAAATTGTGTGGTCATACTGTCTGGCTGAACACAACGCACAAGTACAAGCCCGAAAACCATCAAAGAAAGCAGCACCTTTTTACGAATGAAAGAGTAGTAACAAATGATAGCCTAAGTAGAAGCCAAAGATCCGGCAAAAGGGATGGAAAATGCAAGAAAACAAGTGCAAATAAGTAGAGAAAGGAGGGTCGTGGCTAGGTTGTGGAAGGAAGGAGAGAAAAGCGGGCGAGGAGAGGCGAGAGAAGGATGGGACGAGAGTGAAGGGGGGAGGGAGAGCGAGGAGAACAGAGGAGTCCAAATGAAAAGTGTGTCGCTAGGGGAGAGAGGGACAAGGGGCGATCAATTTCCCGAGTCCACAGAAGAACACTCGTTGTTTAGATGAAGAACACAAGCCTTTGTCTATTCCAACACCATCTGGAACGAATCGGTCTTGCACGTATTCTATTGAACAAAGACGCTGTTTAGATGTCGAGCTAGGATGGATAGGGACTGTCAGTGAGTCGTTGTCTATGAGCAGCTTGGAAGGCATCTGTCTTACATCTGTGCTTGTGTTGACAATACAGCACGTTTGAAAGCATCAATACAACCACATTGAAGAGTTGATGCAATTAGTTGATGGTGAAATTAAAATCAAATCGAACGTATGATCATTAGTATGCCCGATCGCCCTTCCTCACCTCCCTCCTTGCCCTCTCCTTATCGGTATAAGGTGTTTGCAAGCATTAGTCCTTCTTATCTCCGTCTCGATCTTTACCAGTTTGTAGGACATGAGGGTCCATCCTCCTTCACTGCTTTACTAATTACAGAATGAGACAAATCCATACATCAAAATGAAAGAGATATGAAAAAAATGCTCTGAGTCGCAGATGGATCCTCTAACTTGAGTATTATGTTAGCTTCGTTTGGAATTTGTTGTTGCCCACAAATATACAATTTTTATTTCCCTTAGTAAGAAGAACGTGATTTCCCGAATGGACACAGATTCATGGTAGAATCCAGCTTCCACTTTAGCTAGTGAGAAATCGAACTAGTTATTTGATGAAATACATATCCGCAAATCATGACAACAGATCATCCTTCATTTCCAAACCATTCGAAACTTCTCTACTTCCACACAGTTCATCGTCCATTTCTCTCTGAATCCACTGTTTTCCCAGGAAAAAAGTAAGCCACTCACCTTCTCATCTGTCATACTAGCATTGCGATCATTTGGACTGGAATCTACCTCGACTTCATGTCCACTACCTTCCACCTGCAATACCATTATCATCTTCCAAAGCATGCTATCCCTGCAACCTCCTCTTGAGGAGTTCCTTCAACTCCAGCGCGCGGCCCGAAAAGTTGGCAGACCGTTTTCTACAAATAATTACGAAACATCTCATCAGTAAAAAATTGAATTTTCCAAAAAAAGTCCTAATCAAGCGATATTATTTGTGCTCTACCTCATCCGAATATTCCTTGTCGTCCGATTTGCATCCAAAGGCAGCCGTAAACTCGGGCATCATGGAGACAACAGAGTTCAGTCGAATGGAGAGGTTGGAATGTCGACCCCACTCCTACAAAAAGATTAGAAATATCACGAGTTATTTCTACTCGAAGAGATCACTCACGGGAGCATGTATCTTGTTGCAGTAGTGCACTCCATATGCGTAGAAGAAGGCCTGCTCTCGAGTGATTCCAAGGTCATGATATTCCAACTCCTAAATGAATTCCATTTGTTAGCGCTTCTTAACCTAACAAAAAATCCAAAAAGAGTTGAAGTATGGACCGAATTGTGGTGAAGATATTAGAAAGAATAGAAGTGGTGATAATGGATCAGGGGCACAGGCATTAAAGAAGGTGTCCCACGAATATCTGGCTAACTGAGTTCTCGATGTGAGCTTATGGGTCGTGGCTACCCGATAACACTTTCGAAACTCCCATGTTTTCAATTTTCGTTTGAACTGAGATACGAGCAGTTGGCTGCGTTCCAAGTGACCCTGAAATGCAGGCAACGAGCTAGAGAGTGTGCGAAATGAGGAGAGCGCCCCTCTCATCCCTCACTTTGCATAGTCACCCCGCGCGGTTCGTGGGACGCCTTCTTTAATTTCGAACCTTGAGCTGCTCCTCGGTGTAATTCGCCCTGAACATATCACTGTTCGCATCGCTTCCACATCGGGAGCGTCTTCGTCGAATGTCAGCACGCCACTATTGCAGTGATTCTGAGAAAGGGAACTTTTGAAAATTATTTTTTTTCTGAATCATGAATGTAAACGCACAGCATTCTAGGTACACCGACCTAACAGGGTTGTAGTCGAACTGCAAACACGAAATATGAAATGCGTCTGAAACTTATCCAGAATTTCAATTTGAATGCGGATGAGCCTTTGAAATCGGGATAAGTTTCAGGCACATTTTATATTCTGATATCGATTTGCAGTTTGATTATGGTGTGGCGGGAAAATTCAAATCAAGGGAAAATTCAAGGGAAAATTTATCCCATTGGTCACCCTTTTCTAGAGAGAACAAAGGGGTCGGAATGCTGTGAACGATAAAGGCGCATAATGCAATACCTTTGCCCAGATATTGCAGCTCTTCTCGTAATGGGCGGTCAAGCAGTCGTACTCTTTCTTTGCTGCCCCAGAGAAATTTGTGATATTTCTGTGGGCAAATGGATGCAATATTTCATGTGCGAACGTAACAGCCGATGAGGGACCATATTCAATGCGAGACAATGTTTTCCAGTTCTATGAAATGAACATATGTAGACACTTAATAATTACTTACTTCGTTCGAATTCAAGATTTTATCGAGAGCATTATCCAAGGGATGATACGTATCAAATTTGGTGCAGCCAATTGATCTGAAGTTTTGATAAAACTCTCAGATTCATGGCCAATGTACAATCTTTAGCGACCTTTTGCTGTATTCGAAGAAAATAGTTGTGAAAGTTCGGTTAATTCTCCTCCATGTCTCCAGTTCTCTATCTTGCTCATCAAAGTCAATTCCAATGGTCATATCATCGAGGATTTTTAGAAATAGCGTTAGGCTATTGCTTTCCCTCAACCATTGCGTTTCATAAACGGAGAAAACTGTTGTGATTAGAAATGTTTCGCAAAAAATCCTTGAACCGGTTTGCCAGAGAAATCTTGATTGAATGCACCAAGTCGCGAATTTTCGCCAAGCCGAACAGATCCGATGTATTTGTTCGTTCTAAATCGCGCATGATGGCAAGACGATCTTGCAGTGTTAAGTACGATAAAACAACTCCCTTAAATAATTTTAAATTAATTTTATTCAATAATCTAGAGCAATTCCGTACATAAAAATTGTTAACGATTTCGAATCTTTGTAATATTTTGCCGACTGTTCTCGAAGTAACTTCTACAATCCTTTTAACATTAGGCTTAATGTTTGTGAAATTCTTCGCAGCGGAGATCTGTATGGTGCTATTCAAAAAATCTTGATGCTATAAAAATAACAACAAAAAAATGTAAATACCTGATTAGTGATTTTCTGGTAAAAGTTGCCGAAATATTTAAACTCATCAGTGTAGCAATCAAACATGGCACCACATCTATCCAGAAATACTATGTATCATTTTCGTTTCTTGAAATAATGTACCTCTTCTGCAGGTTCGATTTATATTGTGTGACGTTAAACTCGCAAGTGTTGTTTAATTTGAGCGAGGCTGTGATATTATTCTAAACAGTAAAGTCATTTTTCAGTTTTTCAGTCTCATCAAGATCTAACCATGATTACATTGCTGTTACTTCTCGCGTCTAGTCTTATTGCCCAGTCCACATAGAATCGCAGAGACTTGTAATGAATAGTCTGAGTGCGGTTCACGATGGCGCTGCATACATGACCGTGAAAGTCGGAACAGGCAGGAACGGAGTAGTTGAGAAGGTTGTTAAGATGGAAAGAAGTGAAGTCTCCATTGGCAATAGGCAGTAGAAAGATGGTAGAGAACAGAGGAATCCGCATGTGAATTGTATACACACACTGTCGATGAGAGTCGATGCAACAGTTAGTTTATCTTACTTGTAGTACAGAATGAATCACGGAAATGTCTATACCACTTATTAACAGAAAGCAAGGAAAAAAAGATCATTTAACAACACATAAAAACATTCATCAGTTCATATTGCACTAATCTCGTTTTAAAATGCAAAAAAGTGTTAAGGAATGCTCGAGTTAGGAATATCGTAGGAATACATCAAGATAAATAAATTATACGGGTTTAGTTTTTAGTGTTGACGGCTTCTCAGTCGACGAGCCACTCCGGCTGCAAAATTTCTCGTCAAATGTGATTTAGAATTCGTCCAAAACATTAATTGATCTCTATCAAATTCTCATGACATCATCTAAAAAAGAACTTCTTCGATTCTGTTTGAGTAACCTATATTCTACTGAGTATATTCTACTCTACTAGTAAATAGAATAGAATATACTATTTGAGTATTCTATTTGAGTATATTCTACTCACCTCGTTCCTCCTCCTCCTTCGCTGCGGTCAGTCTGGTACGAGGAGTTCTCACGGTCTGAATTCGTTACGTTAATATCGACATCAATCATCCCTTCATAAGACTCCACCCTCAGATCGAAACAAGAACTCGCATAGAGTATGAGACAACATGAGACTATAAGACTATTTATTCACTGTAGACTATTCACTGTACCTGTTCTTCCGTGTCCGACTCGTCATCAGATGTGAGCGTGGCAGCTCTAACTGCAGCTTGATTTCGGCTACGAGCAGTAGTGGAACGACGGACCTGCAAATTGCAAAGAGAAATAATGACTGTATGAACATTATTTTTCAGTGTAGTTCTTACTTACATTTTGGAGTTCACTAGAGAATGCGATTATATCGCTTCAAGGTTCTTAACAGCAAAGGCCCACTTGAGTTCGAGGAGCTGGCGCAGCCGTGGAAGGTCTAGGTGCAGCTCTCGACGCAGTGGATCTTCCTGCTGCGTGTCTAGCAGATGACGAGGGTCTTCCAGCAGCTCTATTAGCAGTAGCTCTGTTTCGTACAGGGACAGCAGGTGTAGGGGCTGGAGTAGGCGATCTTGCTGCGTTCTGCAACAACTTCAAAAAATTTTAAAGAAAAGAAATTGGTCCCTCTATAGAGCCTCTATTAGCACTAGGCATATCATAGGGATATCAAACATGTGCACAAATACGAAAACTCCATTTGAAAATTCTCAAGAAGATATAAGCAGGACGCGCTAGAAAGCTTCTTGCGCAAATAATGCCATACCTCGTAATTAGTTCCTCGCTCTGACTCTTCGTCCGAATCTGTCTCATCGTCGATCAGAGACACTTCATCATCGCTCGAGTGATAACTCGCCTCCGAGTCGCTGCGAGAAAAGATTGAGGGAGGATGGGGACGCTGCAAAATTGGTTTAGGTTAGCTGGTAAAATAGGAATAAAATAAATTAGAAGATGAATACTCCACTAACCAGTGCTTGTCCGGTGGCCCCACTGGCTCTCCTCTTCTCGTACTCGTAATCCCATTCCACACGGCGTACAGGCTCCGGCACGGTCTTCTGACGTGGAATATATACAAACTGAATAAAACTACGGTCTTTAGCACCCCGAAAACATCTAATTCCAAAGTTAAAGAATCGAGACATTTTCACTGTGCGGTATCATTGCCGATCTGCTCGATTCCTAGGCAAATGACGTCATATGAGAATATAGCAAATATATAGAGCATAAGCACAGTCTGCACAAGGAAAATTACAACTAGGTTGCGCATTAAAGTTGCGTACAATTGTGTTGTAATGTCTTCGCATCTGAACGTAGATGCGCCTCCGCTTCTCCAACTTCGATATTTCTTCTTTAATATCATCAACAAATTCTGAGCCCTTCTGCCGCTCTATGGCATCGGCCAGCTCTATTCGAGCTCGGGCTAACCGTTTTCTGAAAAATACAGTTATCATATATCAATTTTCATGCTATCAAAAGAAATTAAATACTGGAACCGAGACAAATAATTTCATACGGCTTTATACTGATATCGGGAGTCATTAAATCACCCATTTCTTTACGGGGCTTATCACGGGTGTAACATGCGGCCGGTCCCAAGGCCGCAGCCCGGCCGTGGCCAGCCAGGAGGTCAGATGTGAACTATCATATTTCGCAACTTGTTCTCTGGCATAACAGTTGTGTCTCGCCTTCGAAGTTTTCATCCGGATTATGTTACATACTTTCGCACAAATAAATGATTAAACCTCCTTTAATAAAAGTGTTGAAACCATACCCGGTTTTCTTCCAGCCATGTTCCACCAAATTCAGGACGGTGCCTTCAGTCATGTGCATGAGCCATAGCGTCGGCTGGAGAATCGCGTTTAATTCCAAAATTGACACATTCTCAACATAACGAAATTACCTGCTGTGGTCGTCCAAACGTCTCAATGGCGTGCATCGTTTTGCGACCGCAAGAAACGAAATTGACGGGCGCACGGCAAAGTGGACACTTCTGATCTTCCACGTACTCAACAACTATCATTACCGAATATGAGGCCGTTTGCCTAAGAATCGAGAACGGGCCGGCACAGTCCAAAAATTTTAATTCTCAGAAAAATTGGGAACCGTGGTTTTCGATGGTGCTGAAGACGCTGGACACAATCATTTTTCATCTAGAGTCATCGTTGGCTCCAGACGACGTCAGGTCGAAATCGGATTTTCTCATCGTTCTTCTTTTTCAAATGTGCTAAAATTATGAAAATAAGGGAGTCCGGCCAGAATTCGATGGCGAATACGCCTGTGAAGTTTATTTTT
>LS487229.1:1436-19213 GCA_900490705.1 Pristionchus arcanus | reverse complement strand
GGAAATGGGGGGGGGGGGCGCAGAAGGCGGGGACGAAATCGACTGGTTATGAATAATGTATTTCCAGAGTCGGATGGGTTGTGGAATTGCGTCTTCCTCGAGGTCACCACGAGTATCGCTTCATTGTCGATGGTGAGGGGAAACTTCTTCAATTTTTGGCCCTGGCAACAACCGCTCCGATTGTGGAGGGGATGGGAAATGAGAAGGGTAGGTAGAGAATACTCTGCGAGTCAAGTCTGGGCCAAAAATCGAAGAAGTGCCGGTGAGGGATATAGCTCAAAATACGAGCCATCGTCTCTTCATTTCGCACCCTTTCTCGTCGTCTGAAATGAAGAGACGGCTGCTCATATTTTGAGCTCTAGCGCGAAGCTATTATGAAATATTTGATAAATGTATGAATATTCATTGCAGGCAAATGGGAGCTGGATCGTGGACGATTGGGTACTATCCGCGCAGCTCAGAAAGGCATCATCAACCACATAGTACACGTAAACTGATTGAGTGCGAAGCAAACGAAGACACATCACGCCAATATCTTCAATCCGAGAGGGAGACTGCAGTAGGAATTTTCACAAACGAAGACGTAAGAGATAAAATTCTGGGATAAAATTGAGAAATTAGTATGTGTTTTTCGTAACTACTGTGTCACATCAATTTTCTGCGATTCGTAGCAGCCTCATAATAAAAAGATAACACCCACCATCACTCTCGAGAAAGGAGGAAAGCGCGGAATACCCCAGAGGGAGAGAGGAATGTATCAGGGTTGGGCGGCATGGCCGTCCCACTATGCCGTATGCCGAAAGATTCTCATGCCGCGCAGCTCTAGCGTATATTATGGTTGCTGGAATACAGTGCGTTACGAAGACTTTGAACGTTAGCATGCAATCGTATTGTAGTCTGATATTCATATATAATATATAATAATCATAATAAATGAAATATTTGCAGTGCGTCTACCGTAAGGAGTTTTCCTTGATTCAAGCGAAGAAAGATGAAACTCGCTCGAGATCGAATAACAGGAAACGGTTCAAGTATCTTGTTGTGAGTACCTCCACTGCTTCTTTAGAAAACTAGAATGTGTCTGAAAATATTTTCTGACGAGGTCAAGGGTCATTTTTATGCTGATTAGACGTAGGCCACGGCAACAGTTGTGTATAATATCTTCGTAACGCACTGTATTCCTTACGAAGACACGTGTAGCCCGTGAGATTACTATTTTCCATTAACTAAGGTTCTTCCGTCTTTCGCCCTACACGTTCTTGTTTGAGGATCTGACGAAGAGCTACGGATTCGTGAGTTTTGTTTGAATTTTACAAACTTGTAGGGATTGTGTTTCATCACTTTGTCTTGTTTAAAATGTGTTTGTTTAGAAAAAAAATACAACTCTTCGTTGATCCATACTTTCGTGCAATTTCAATTTAGCAATCTATTTTCTACGACGTTTTCTTAGTTTCGGGACAATCGCTGGTAATTTATCCTCGAGCATTCACGCTCCGAAAATTGATTAAATCAAGTAGGAAGTTCAATGATGATCTAAACTTTACAAATATCTGTGAATTGTTTGTTGTCCACTTTCTGTTTCAAACGAAAGGGCTGACTTGTGTTTCGCGTTTTCAATAACTCTGTCCACTTCAAATTCTGAACCACTTGTACGGCTTCAATAGCATCCTCTTTGCTGATTGGTGCTTCATAAGTGTTTCCATAAGCCAAAGAGTAATCTCAGGTCTAGATCGTAGATGTGTGCTTCACTGTTTCCATAACAAAAGGAAAGATCGCAGTGAATTTTCGAGTTAAAACATGAGAATTGATTAATTTCCAGAATGCGCAGAAGGTGCGGACGGGACAAAAGCGACTATGCAGAGAGGAGAATCGTGTGAAGGATTGGAAGGAGATGGAAGGTGCGGAGAGGGTGAGTGAAATAGGAAGAGAAGTGGTTTACTTTTGTGCATTCGTGGTTCCGAATGGTTCAAGAATGCAAATTGCATTCGTGTAAATTCAGTTATATTGATTTCAGGTGAAATTTGGTCGATCAGCCTACCGTAATCGTATCAGACCATCCAATTCTCCTCACAGTGTCCATATCGATTCGATGGAGCAGCCGTTGTCGATTGTGGAAGAATGGAAGAAACAGGTTTCTTTTGTTTCATTCCAACCTTTCTGGGTCATCAATTCAATGCTTTTGGCTCCATGCCCACTCCATTTACTCTCAGATATCAAAAGCGATTGAGAAAATTGGAATAATGTTGAGAAAAATTGTGGTAGAGAAAATGATAGGGAAAGATAAGGGAGAAAAGAGATCTATGCTTGATAAGAGTCTGTCATTTCGTGTGGAGAAGGGAGGGAATGATTGCTGTTATTTTCTGCCTTTGTCATTGCTCGCCAGAAGCAAGGAATGGAATCATAGGGGCTCCATTCCCAGATATTCATTGTTCATTCATCTACCGTGCTTTGTATCTCATCCTAGGCTGCTTATTTGAAATGCATTATAGACATCCCTCTTCCGTTTTCCCTCATCCATCGCTTAGATCTAGTCGTCTATTTCATTGCCAGTGCTGAGCGATAATATGAGAATAATTTCTTTATTATTCTCACGCACCAAGTGCCATACTGGCGCTTGCAGTTGAAAAACAAGGGAAACGGAATAACAAATAAGGTGAAATGGCTATCCAATAATGGGAGCATAGCTGCTGAAGGAAACAAAAACAGGCTTCAGCTTTCGCGGGGATGAATGATTTACGGATAGAATATAATAGACAAAGAGGAGAAAACGCGCTAGATGTCTATTGATAATCTACCATCCTTCTACGCGCGATAATAAAGAGAACGCATTTCAGAGGGGTAAAATAGGCTAAGTCATCCCGTTAATCTAAGCTCTGCGGGAGATCACTGTTAGACCAGTGCTACCGTATTCTCAGAGACTTGCGAGAGAAAGAAGGAGCGCTGATAGCATAGGAAAGAAAGGAATTATCGACTATGGATATTTGACGCATATTCGTCTTGCAACGCGACTGAATGAAATTTTGTAGAAATTGATGAGAACGGCGAGATATGCATTCGGATATTAAGTCATTCGTGGTATTCAAAACCTACGACGGATTACGGTATGATCAAGTGTTGCTTGCCAATCGATTATTGCGAAATTTGAGACGAAAAAATGATACACGCGATCAGAATTCTGCAAATTTTGCTTTCCGAAAAAGATATCGATTGACAATCATTAGAAAACAACTAGGATAACAACTAGTGGCTGATATCTGAGAACGGAAGGTAACAGGGATACGGTCACTAGATGGACTACGGTAATCGATTGATAGAGATTAAGAAAAACAGTGACGAAGAGACAAAGAAATGAGAACAGAAGATTATGAACGTCATCAATCGTATCTGAAGAGCTCTTTCTCTCCATTGGTCGTCTCATCTACGATCTTCACCGTCTTCGTAGATTGGAGAAGAGCAGAGATCAAAGATCGATCTCCTTCAGTGGGAAACTCCTTAGGACCCTGCAATTACCGTAATCCCATTCCACCCATCATGATTCCATCCTCCCTCCCCTCTTCTACTTTCACGATGGTCATACAGGATGAGAAAGTGTGTGGAATGGAGAAGATCAAAGAAACTGACGAGAACAGAGATGATTCCGGAGGTCGCAGTCTTCTTCGCCACTCTCGACACGAGAATAGCTCCGAAGTGGAAGGAAGATGAGGAGGGAGGACAGATGGCCAGACAGTTGACGATTCTGTCCTTGAAGAAGATGAGAAGGAGATGACGATGAGAAGAGAGAAGTGCCTCATCAAAGATAGCTTGATGATCCGTTTGCTTCTCTCCTTCCTGAAAAGGATCAATAATTGCCCTCTTTCTTCGTAATGTGGACTATCGTTTCTTCCATGTGCATGAGTAGAGACGAATACCATATTTCTATTTTTCATTCATATCGATCTGTCTGTCTGAAGAGATTACCTCCAGCTTGCATACTCCTCTCTTGAGTAGTTTTCGTCCTCCTTTCAGAATATCCTTGATATCATTCGAATTGGTGGGGAACTCTCCCATCATCTCCAGTCTCGGTCCCATGAGAGGCAGTCGAGTAGACATGGCCAGGAGGATCTCACTGAAAGCACAATTTGACGCTTTTCCCCCGTATTTTCTGCTCTATTTCTTTTTTTTTTGTCTGTCAGAGTGAGCGTCTGTAGAGAACTACGTTTCAAAAAATAAGATCAGTTTTCAATCGCATTTGATATACGGTAATTGATTTTAGTACGGTAGTATGTGTAGGAAATAGGTCGAGTGGGGGAGATTTTAGTGTTGAAGTGTAGTTTTCCCGTAGATACTGATAATCACACTATGAAAATTGAATACACTAGGTTAGATGAGAACATAAAGATGATATCGTTCTGGGTAAGAACAATTGTTTGTGTTTCGCTTTTCGGTTTGAGAACGCAATGAAAAAAATTCTGCAATGTGTAAAACGTATTCAGTTCTTATCCAGTAGGTTATCATGCGAATCTAATCATCCGAAATTGTCCCTAATTTAAATATATTAATTGAAGGAATCGAAATGCGATTGGAGAAGAGAAGGAAGGAGGAAGACTACTGCAGGTACTATTACTATTATTCTTTAGTTGTTTTGGCGCATTGAGTAATGTTATCCCGGTGTTGAAGTGTGTTTGGGACTGGACTATGGCATCTGAAGAGTGATTAGTGTAAATGTGCTATTATTCTTATTCCTCTCTGTGCTTTTGTTGTGCGTTCATTACCAGTTCTTTCTTGGTTTCAGCCTCATTTCTACTCGTATTTTGTCCAGTTACGCTAGATCTACCAATTTCGACTCTCCTCATTTCGCACGATCTCTCGCCGGTCAGACAGTGCGAGAGATCAGGCGAAAGGAAGAGAATCAGACAGTACCTCGCAGTCAGTGGTCCAGTGTGCGCATCCGAGTACGGTACTTGGCCAGAAGGATTGAAGAGAGAGGAGTCGAGGACATGGGAGGAGCGCTCCGGCAGTCGATCCTCACCGAAGTTCGGACAGAGCCTAATCTTCTCTCCCGTCGGCTCGCTCGCCTTCCTTCCGTCCACTCCCTCACACGCTGGGCAAGGGAACTGGTCCGGACGATTACGGTCATACTGCCACAGGATGGGCTCATCAGCAGCGATTGGGCGAGTGGCGACAAGAAAGGCCAGAAACTGGCTCCCTCCCCCGGGAAGAGTGACGACCGACCGACGTAGGCACGCGTTGCGGTGGAGAGTGCAGGAACTCGCGTTCGCATAGCGACCGAGAGTGATCACGCCTCGGTGCGTGTATCGATATCCCTCGAGGAAGAATCGCTTATCTCCTGAAATTACTCATATTCTGTCTGCGCTCTCTCCGAATCGCACGATCTCTCGCGCTCTCTAGCCGACGAGAGAGTGTGGGGAAAGGAGAGACTTACGAAGAGATATCTCGACTTGGTAGTCGAGGACAGTCTGCAGCAGCCTCTCTCCCGTCTCCGGTCGATCAATGATGATCTGGTTACGGTAGTCGACGAACTCCTCCTCAGAGACGAGTCTTGCTCTGAAAAAATCCCTATTCTCTACCAGTTCTATCATGTTTCCATCCTGTAGATGAGCGTTTAGAGCCCATAAAATAGTGAAAATGCACTGACGAGTAGGGACAGATGATCGATCGGTCGGGAATGGAGCAAGTGGCGAATAATCCGAGACCGCAGTGAAGAGTGGGCCGAACAACGACCTAGAAGTAAATAATTATATTGTAGATACTGTAGGAACTGAATACGGTAGATTACGGTAGCTTGAGATTGAATGAATACGGGAGATTAGGCAGGATTCGATAGATTACGGTAGGTGGAAATGGTTTGATTACGGTAGGTTCAGATGGCATTATTAAGTGGAATACGGTAGATGGATATTATTGGATTACGGTAGAATCGAAATTATCAGTACTGTATTTGATAAGATTACTGTATATGTGAATATCGATTTTTTCCTGTATTCGCTTCCCCCTTCTCCCTTACCCATGGGAAGCGTTCGATCGTCGGTCCGGCTCGTCTCGACATTATCTCCTTGAAGAGACCCATGGACGGATCTGTCGTCAGTCCGGCGAGAGTGAAACCTCTCTCGAGTCGCTCCCTCTCCTCCTCGTGAATCCTGCTCTTTCCGATCTCCTTCGCAATCTTCTTCACGTCGTGCTCTTGCACGTAGGATCCAGAATGGGATGAGGAGCACGAGCAATCATCCGAGCAGAAGTGGGCCGGATTCCCATCAATACCCGCGTATCGACAGCCTGAAATGAGATACAGTCTGACCCTCTCACTTCTCCATAGTCTCTCGCTTGTAGATCTAATATCGCATGCTCTCTAGCACTGATAGGTGAAAGAACAGGAAGATGGGGTAGTTTACTAGTAATCAATTATTTTGATCTGGCTATTATTGATTTCTTCAGGGATACTGTAGAAATGGATTACGGTAGACATGAAACTGTAGAGTGCTACAGTATCATGTCCTGAGGAGGGGAAGGGAAAGGGGCGAGAATTGTGTGATATCTTACTCTCTGATGCTGCTCCTTCCATTGTGCTCTCATCGAGTCTCCAAGATTCTGAAATACAAGAAGTGTTACTCTGACTCTCTCATTTTCGAATGCTATCTCGCCCGTGAGAGAGTGACTAACTCCGCCCCCTTTCAGGATCAGTGATAGATCGTTTAATTTGTCGTTATTGATATCCCATTAGTATTTACCATCTCCGATGAGCGAATCCTCCATCGTGTGAGATTGATTGAGAGTGATGACTGAAATTTAGGCATTTTCGAAAAATCAATAATTTCATTTTGGATACTGTAGGTGATTAATTTGCTTACTATTTGCCTTGAGTCTATCACTCCTTCTTCTCTTCTCAGGGGGAGGGCTTTCCTCCCTCACATTCTCTTCCCCTTCACTCATTCCATTCTCTCCTCCCTCTTCACCATCCCAGTCGATATTCTCCATCTGTCCATCGCCATCTGTAATTACATTGTTTCCCTATTGAACAATCCCTCTAGAATATTCACCCATGGAATGATATGCTTCCTCGTCCTCCGATCGCTCCTCTCTGATATCAACTTCATCTTCCCTTGAATGATCCTCCATTTCTCCCACTCCTCCAGCATCTCCTGATTACGGTAGATGATTATTGATTTTTGAGAGTAGGTCACTGATGTTTAGATAAATCGATAATTCACTATCTCACCATACGAATCATCCTCTTCTCCCTCTTCCTCATCTTCATATTCATCTTCCATTTCATCCTCCTCATCCACATCATCATCTACAATTCATTCGATAGTCTCAACCTACCGTAATCCCACCCACCTTCGCCCATCTCTTCCTCACTATCCGAATCACGATCGTACATCAGAGGCCTGAATAGATGAATACGTTACGATTTTAGTCAGGTTTCATTGTTGTTTTGTATGCAGAATCTCACCGAATGACAATAGATTCCCTTAGCTGATCCACCCGATCCGACACTTCTTGATTCTCCCTCAAACTGTCCTTGGTTATCTCCCTCAGACGAAGGAAGCCCACAACCGCCAGTGAAGCCTATAAATAAATGTGAATGCGCATATTACCGGATACTGTATTGATCCTTGATCTTTGATTTCCGATATACTCGATCTGATATCGTGGATTACGGTAGTTCGCATGTATAATTATGTGTGTGTGAGCCTTATTCCCCATTTATCTTTTCTGTATGATGGATAATTGAAATCAGTGTGCCCTTGTGATTGGAATATAACCATCTAAACCCTTTGAAAGATAGTTGATTGATGGAAGGTGAAATTGTGGAGTGAAGTGGAACACTCCACTCTATTCTTTATTGCCTGTTAGATTAAATTGTTTCTGATATTATGCTCTGACATAAAAAATCGATTGTAATAAATAACGAGAGAAATTACATATTTCTTGAGAATAATCAATATTTGTTGAGTACGGTAGGTTTGTAGTCTGTAGTTGTCAATTGCATGTATCTTCTTTCTTCTTCCATGAGCTTTGACTCGTGTTATTTATATTTTATTGTGTTTTTGCGGCTGGTGCAATTTTATGCTCTCCACATCGTGGAAAGTCCAACTAGGCAAATTTGGGGTAGAGTATGGTCATGGTTCCTTATCTTTTCCTACCTTTTGTTCTCTTGTTTCAACTCCGCAGCTTCCTAGCGACGCATGCTGTTCAAGTTAACCTGAACAGTATGCCGCGTCAATGAAAAGGAACCTCGTCAATAAACTTAATTTTCATAATTCATAATAATTTTCAGCTAGTGCTCTGGATAGTTAGGTAGCCATTGTTATCTAGTTGTATGCATAATCTTGATTGTTCAGTGATGGTTGGATCAAGTCCAGAGCGTACAAACGACGACAATACTGGGCCCCCATCGAACCCACCGAGCAATCTCCATCCCGATTACGGTTTGCTTGATTTCATATTTATAGTTTTCTGAGATCTCGAGAGAGTTATTACTTAGGAGTGCCACTTCTCATTCGGAGTCTGCTTTCCCTTATACTTATATACAAGGTTGCAGCTGCGTATGAAGTTGACGGATGGCAACGAGGTTTCGACGTCCAGTTTAATGGCGAAAGAATCGAAGAAGGAGAAAACGGTGAAGATTCGAGTGATTGGGAGTCTGCTGTGAGTGACGATGAAGTGGAGAATCGTCCTGAGGGATATTCGGCATTGGCTTCTGAGCCTCCCTCGCAACGAATGGATCACTCCAGCACAGCAAGTGATGATAAAAGTCGAGGAGAATTAACTGATCAGGTATGCTTATTTTTAAAGTTCTTTTATGTAGTGGCTGTTTTATCAGTCATATGCTTTCGAAACTAGAATTCAATGACGGTCCTCGAAGGCGCTGTTAACTGTCCACCTTGTTTGATCCGATCAAATTTTATCATTGAATACTTGATGTGTATACATACATGAAAAAGTTAGGTGACAACATCCTTCAAAAGCCGAGCATGTTTATGAAAAAGACCTTGGAAGCAGACAAAATCCATGAAAGCGGGTGGTGTTTGCAATTCGTAGGTTACATGCCTTGTTCACGGAAACCTCGAAAGCGGGGTATGTTTTCAAAATCCAGGTAGTTTTCGACTAGCTTTTTCATGTATGTGTGTATAATTCGGAGTGCGCTTCCCCTAATACTTATATGCAAGGTTGTAGCTTCCTCGTGGAAAACTAGGCAAACATGCAATGAGTGCGGCCTTGTTTGCTAACAAGTAGTCACAACTAAGATTATGGCCGTGAGCTCAATAGTACCCGATTCATGCGTGATTCTAGATTGAATTTGTTTGATTAACTAATTGGACTATAGAACATGCTGAAATGCAATAAATTTTCTCGAGTAAATTATGGAAATTGCTCTAATCGGTTCATCGTCACCTCATTCTCACTTCAGTTCGTTTCTACGCGCGGTCGATTGGTGCTCTTCTCTACTTTTGTTGATGAGGTAATCACTGTTTATTAATTAATTAACATTTATTGTCTCCCATCACACAATATTTGCTTTATTTTGAAAGACTTTTGTAGCATGAATGGCACTCCTTTTGATCCACGGACTGCGATCGTTTGTATCTGGATGAATTGTGTTTCATGCCATCTCCATTATTTATAAATATATCACAGGTCGATCCATGGCCCTCGCTACTCGTCTTCTTCTGTGTTTTGGCCCTGCCTACATTTATGTCAGATAAGTAAACATATTTTTCCAGCATTCAGGCTTACTGCAGGGGATACTAACTTTAAAGTAGCAAACAATTTCGGCACTTTTTCATATTAGAAGTTTATGGAAGCATGAAATTTGCACGTAAAGTGTTGGCACTGTCCAGAAACTATTAACATGTTGAAGAATGTTTGCCATGGTTTGAAATAAAATGAAAGGGGCGGTTTAACTGTCGAAATATGATGGAATGTAGAACGAGAAGCTTTGTGCGGACCATTCCAGGTACTTGGAGCGATCTACCGGCTAGTACGATGGAGATCGATCGGAGAGATTCATGGTATGTATTTGCTTGAGTGGTGGTACAATCGATCTCGAATAATTGGATAATTTATATATTAATTTATTAAATTCAGGTCTCGTCGGAATCGTCTCGTTGTTTCTTACAGTCCCTTCCGCTCCCGGGAGAACTCTTGTTTCAGATATGCTTTTAAATTACATATATTTTTCAATTTGGGTTCTCTCATTGGAAAATCAATCGTTATTGGAAAATTGACTCCTCTCCCTCTCGTTTTCGAATAACGTGCGAGAGCGATGCGGTATCGTATTGAAAAACGATCCTTATTGGAATTCCAATAGGGAGAACAATGAATTTTTCTCATTAAATGACCGATCATTCCTTCTTGAAATTGCACTCTGCGCTCGAGATAACTGGAAAAAAGAGAAGGAGTGGAAATTCTTTGTTCTCGTTTTTGGAATTCCGAAAAGTTTTCCAATACAAGAACCCATTTTGTTTTCTTTCAAATTCCTATGAAGATAGTATTTTGAAGGAAATTTAGATTATAGAATTGCGAGAAAACGGTAGGAATTGATTGCTGTAGTGATATGAGAATTAGGCGATCAAATTATTTCATGTCTTGCAGATAAGGAGATGTGAGAAGAGGAGGATATCGAGAAGTTAAGCTAATCGAAGAAGATAAAGGCGCCGTGAGTCTTATTGTTGTTGTTCCTTTTTTGTGATTTTTCATAGATGTTATTTAGTGTTCTTTCAGTGGTTGGATGCATTTCCGTGGGGTATACGGGATTGATTCGAATGCGCAAGCTATTTCTGAAATGAGATTATTTGTGGAAAAGCTACTAGAAATCGGAATGATCCAAGCGCCATTCTATTGTCTACCGTATACCTTCGAATCGATGTAGTGAGTAGAGTGGATGTGACTCGAGTGCTGCATCAGGCCAAGGAGTTGGTTCGATTGCTCTTGTGCGTGTGCAGTCAAGACCCATTCATCGAATTCCTTCTGCGCGGCCGAGTGACGAATCTGAAATTGATATGGGTGGTCATGGCACGATACGGGGATACGGTAGCTGGGATTTATCGGCCTTTTTCCCTATTAATCTCTCGTTAGTTCTGTGCAGTGGTATAGTATGGGAAGGGGGGGGAATAAGTGGGATGAATACAAACCGAATCTGAATTCATACGGATCTTCAGTCCCAGATCTTTCGCCATCCTCTTCATTCTGTTCGTGATGGTGCGTGCCATATTCGCATCGATTGGCACTCCCTGAATATCACAAATAATTCTTTATCATTATTTTGGTTCAATTATTATTAGATTTCTTTTCGGTGTTCTCTTCAGACCTGACATTGGGTTACGGTAGGTGAGATTAACCGATTTTTTTCAGACAGTGAGTTGCATGCTATCGTTGTTGTCAGTAAAATGAAAGCGTTTGAGATGGATAGATTACCTCGTAAGTGTAGAAGAATGGTCGATCGGGGTTACTGTAGCCGTCGATTCCGAGTTCCTCCATTCTCCTAGAATAGAATTATCACGAGTGTCTCCTCATTTTGTCTTATCTCTCGTCGGTTAGAAGAAGGAAATGAATAATTAGGATAATTCACTCACTTCTCCCTCACTACTTCATAGGCTTGGAGGAGAGTTCGCCCGGCCTCATTCAGTACAAACCATCCCTCCTTCGATGCATCTGATGCCCTCATCGATGATGACTTGGGAGAGTCAATGCGGCCCAGCTGAAGTGAGCTTCATTATTATTAGGCCTTCTTTCGGTGTTCAGATGCGCATTAGAAATATCATTGGGATACTGTAGTCTGGCTAGTATGTTAGATTCTGAGTGAAATAAATGACTGAAATGGGCGTTTTCCAATAGAGATGGTAGATGAAGAGGATTGAAGGGAGACTCACCGATAGATCGGAAAATCGACTGAATGGGAAGAATAGCTTCCGTTCCTTCGTCTTGGGATTGAGGATGAAGAAGGACCTATTCAGTGCCTTCCAGATCACCTCATTTCTTGCCGCGTTGAACGTGATGAGGTAGGAGATGAGTGCACTGAAAAGAGTAACTAATCGTTGGTCTTTGATCTTTCAATAAACTGAAAGCTCAAAGATTAAGATATGACCCCGTATAATAATATCCTTACTTGAGCACGAATTCATAACGAGGCCTGCTGAGTGAATGGAGATGGGAAGAGATGGATGAGACTGCCTCTGAGATGGTCGGGGAGGAGATGATACATTCGAGCACAGCATAATCTTCGCTTCCCTGAATCAGGACAGTGAAGGTACCGTATACCGTAATCTACCGTAGACTGGAAAAGAGGGAAAGTATTGATTATTTCGCTTACAGCTGTTTTCACGTCTCGCTTCTCCCCAGTTCTCGCCAAATCGTCAAGAATCTTTATCCTCTTCATCCGTTCGCTGAGGATAAGGCGAGTATCCCTGAGCATGTCTCTCAGCCCAAGCGACGACCATGCAGCTGAAAGATCAAAGATCAAAGATCAACCTCTCTTCAGTACTCATGACGTACCCTGGTGATGGGGGACGAGCGTGGAGGTGAACTTGGTCAAACTGACAAGTGCCTTGATCACATTGAGCAGTGTGGACCATCCTACTCCAATCTCCTCCATCTTTGTCAGAATCCTCTGAATGGACGAGGTGGCGCAGACAATGTCGAGTACCGTAACGATCTCTCCTAGTCTGAAATGATTCCGATGGAGTATGGGTTATCGTCTCTCCAGTTCACACACTATCTCGCTGGCTAGAGAAAAATGTCAAGAAAATCAAGATGATCAGGATTACGGTATCTCGTCCACATTTCAAGGATTACGGTATCTTCCCCATGTATGAATGATTACCGTATCTCGTCCACATTTCAAGGATTACTGTATCTCCCCCATATTTCAAGGATTACGGTACTTCCTCAAACCATGCAGGATTACGGTACATTTCCAATGCACCAAGATTACTGTATCTGCCCCATATTTCAAGGATTACGGTACATGTTCTATGTATCCAGGAGGATTACAGTATCTCACCTTCCCCTACTTCGCATGACCATGCACATCACACGCAGGATGTACTGTTGATGCTGCTGCGTCTTCCTCGTCCATTCTCCGGCTGCAGCCTCCGGGTCGACGAAGCTACAGTACTGCTGCAGCAGAGGATGCTCACTCAGCTTCAGACGACGATTCCACCCTAGCTCGGCTCTCGCCCGATCACTCCATGTAGATCTGCTACCTGAAATCATCAACGTATCGTCGAACTCTCTCCATTTCACATGCTCTCTCGTTTTCTCTGCTCATATAGAGAGGAAGAGAGAACAAGCTCCGCCCCCTTTTTCTACCGTAATCCCACCGTACCACGGTTCACGAATTCGAAGTGGTTTCCATCATCATCAATGTCGAAGAGGAGTGCGAGGTTGCCGCTTCTGTAAAAAAAATCGATAATGCCCATTTCAGCTCTAATTTTCATTCGAAGGTTTCAGTTTATTTCTCACCCCTGGAACAATGGAGGTAGTTCCTTGGGAGGAGGAAGAGTGGAGAGGAATCCGGGTACATCGACGATTCCCACGAATGCCGTAGATGATGTGGGAACGAGGGGCTGAAAAGTAGGTTAGTTGGGAGGATTCTTATATGTTTCCCGGGGAATGAACTCGAAATTTGGACTAAATAACTGACCTGGGAAGGAGGTGGTGGAGCAGGAAGGGCCAATTGAGGAGGAGGAGATCCGATGCGAGCAGGAGACTGAGCTCTGGTAGGGGCCACGAAGGGCTCCATGAATGCCTGGAATACGGTAGGTGAGAGGAATCTGTCAGGTGAGAGATAATGTAGAATGAGGAGAGTACTGTAGGTAGGAAATTCTTCTGTATGGAGGTAGATCGAACCTGCGGAACTCCGGAGATCACGATTCCCTTCTTCGTTAGTTCATCGATAATGGATCGGACATTGAGATATTCGTGGCTGGATTGAGGAGGGCACACGAAGCTCAAGTCGATCGATGTGGGGAGAGCAGGCCGAGTAGGAAGAGATGGGCAAGAGTGGAGCATGGAGAGGTGAAGAAATCCTCTGATCTGCAATGGATAATAGATTACGGTATGTTACGGTAAGGTACGGTAGGGTACGGTAGCTAAAGAATCCGTATATTCACGTGGTCTCTCCTGTGAGAGATTATGAGGAATGAAGAAACGCATTCCTCATCCTGACAGCTATGATCTTCGGGGTACGGTAGGAAATGATACCTCGACATGCGATGCATCCACTGAAGACAGATCAGTGAGAGGATCGAGAATGCTCGCCAGCTCCTTCGTCATCACATGCTTCTCCAACTTCGTCTTCTCCTGGGCGCAGACCAAACAGAAGGTCGGCTTGATTCCCGCGATGACTGGTCGACTCAAGAACTCTGCAAGGTAAGTGATCTTTGATCTTTCTCTAATATTTGCACTAGTGATTAATCTTTGATCTTTCTCTGATGCGTTCAATGCATTGATCTTTGATCTTTCTCTGATGCGTTCAATGAATTGAACTTTGATCTTTCTCTGATGCGTTCAATGAATTGAACTTTGATCTTTCTCTGAGAATTTTACTGAATTGATCTTTGATCTTTCTGTGAACTTCCATTGTTTTGATCTTTGATCTTTCAATAGTCTGTCGCGGAATTTGACAGTATCCTTCAGAAAAAGTGAAAAGTACCAGAAGGATCGATATTGAGGGAAGGATGAATGACTCGTCTCCCGTGCGAGATTCCCAGCAGTCGATTCAACTGCGTGCGGAGTGCGGTAGATGTCAAGTCGGAGTTATCATCTGAAATATATCAGTTCACGATTCGTTCATCAGTCTCCTCATTTCACACTTTTTAGTAAAAGGTAATGGTAAAGGTCATCCAGTTAATCAAGGAACTTGCGTCCTGCGGGGATCACTGCTAGGCCAGCGAATAATAACTTTTATAATCGATATTTTCAGTGAGATTTTAGGGAAAGACGTTGAAGAAACGTACACTTCTTCCTTCTCGGCGTGCGATTGGAAGTGCTTGAAGCAACAGACGATGGAGCTGCCATGGTTGAGAGAGGTACGGTAGGGTTACGGTTGGTTACTGTAAGACTACGGTAGGGTGTGGGCGATCTCGCACTGAAAATATGATATTCCCTAATGAAAATGCAATTTTAGAGGTACATTCCACAGATTGAAAAACTGCTTGGAATCCAGAGAAGAATCAGTGAGTATTTTGATGCAGAATTTTATCATTAATTCACAATAAGGAAATTAAGAAAATGTGATCTATGGACGATCTTAATTGATTTGGTTAGGGATTCCTTTTTAGCAATCATATATATTTGAAAACAATTGTAACGAAGTCGATCACTAACTCAGAAGTGTTAGAATGACGATTACTGATCAATCATTACGGTGAGAAAAATGAAGAGACGAATTCTTCACTATGATTACAGTAATCCATGGTGGGAGATCAGAGAACTTGTTCTAATAGGAACTTTTGATAGATCTATGCCGAATTTGGATAAAATATAGGTGCAGAGTAGGGGAAGAGAGGACGATGAATAGTGCAGATCAAATATTGCTCTTCATTCGTTAGTCAGACTTGCAGAACAATGAATCATTCAATTCAATAGATTACGGTAGCCTCAATGGAGATGGAAAGAGGGCCTGGAATAAATCGATTGTTTTTTAGAACATAAGCAGTTCTTTTCGAGGGTAGAGAAACTAGACCTCTGAAATTTTAAGGCTTCAGGTTCATATCATGGTTTGAGCTCCAGTGCAATTCATCATCATTTAGATGAGGCATCAGTGCCTTACTCAACAATGAGTAATCTCAGGAATAATCATCTTTAGCTTGTCAGAATTAGGACAAGCAACCTCCCATGATTGAAAATGTCTCAATCTTTAGATAACGTTTACTTTGAGACAAATATAATAGCGTCGTTGATGAAAATAGCTTGTGATATACGAATGATGCATATTACATCACTGAATACTCTGAAAATAATCAATTTTTTGGATTTCTGAAACGATCTTCATTATATTTCATTCTCAGTAGCCTTAGACGATGCGCAGGGAAGGTCGTGATTTGAAATCTGAGCTTGCTAGTAATGGTGCGAACAGTGTCGACGTCTAGACCATTTCTCTGGGAGAAAAATCGTCTAGACGGTCGCGTCTAGACGATTTTGAGGGGAGTCATTCTCTCCACTCATTTCGAGGGAGAGGGGTCTCACTCACCTCATTTCCCTCGATCAATTCCGAGGGAATCTAATTATTTATGAAAATCTGATATTTTGCATCAATTATCCCAACCCCCTTCGAAATTGATCGAGGGAAATGAGGTGATTGAGACCCCTCTCCCTCGAAATGAGTGGAGAGAATGCCATCCCGAAAAATCGTCTAGACGCGACCGTCTAGACGATTTTTCTCCCAGAGAAATGGTCTAGACGTCGACACTGTTCGCACCATAACTAATGACGATGCAGTTTTGTCGTGCCGCAGGTGCTTCTTGCAGAAGTTATTCGAGATACGCTTATGTAATTTATGTGCAGACTGGTCGCTTATTTGAATGCAGCAGCAATGAAGATAAGGAGATGCCGATAAAGATGAGAAGGGTCAGTATGAAAAATTCGTCTCTTCATTTCGCATGCTCTCTCGTCGCTCTGACGAGTTGGAGAGCATGAGGAAGAATGAGATGAATTCTTCATCGAGACATCACTAATAGAGATGGTGCAGAGCAGTGAAGAATCGTAGGAGTGAGCAGATCGAATCGTTTGTTGATTAAGGAATTAATGGATGTTATTCCTTTAAAAAGAATACCGTTTCGTGCACAGAGACGAATTCGAATAAGAAATCAATAGGGACGAATACCGTACCTCGGGGATTCCACTGAAGGTCAGAAATCAAAAATGAATATGGAAGCGTGGCAAATAAATAAAGAAATATCAATGGATTCTGCAGCACTTGAGAAATAGTAAATAAAAATAGCCGTAATGTATGAGAGGAAATTAGAGAAGGAACGGGAGAAAGAATAGCATATAAGGCAGTCCATGCGAAATTCACATTCTCAAAAATGTTGAGGAGATTGATGGTGTAGAGGTGGAAATATTAGGAAAGAAAGGAAGATATGGAAGATAATTAAAGCGAGAATAGACCAAGAAACAGGGAAGTAAAAAAAGAAAAAAGAATGAAGATAAAACGACGGAAATCGAAATATCCGAATATATTCGAGAAGAAGCGTCTCTCTCGTAGGAGAAACGGCAAGAAGATAGAATCGACAATCAGAAAGAAGAAGAGAGATCATTATGAATATACGGTCTAATGTAATTCCTCTCGTCCCCTGCCCTCCCCCCCTTCCCATATCTCACTCATTCTACCGTGAAAATTCGCTTCATTTCTGTCCTTCTGCTGCACTGTGCCCTGTTATGCGACTGGATCTACATTTTCATTTTTATTTACTTTACATTACATAAAAAGCAGAAACACAAAATAGCATATTATTGAATTATCGCGTTATAAATCTTCGTTAAAGCTGCTACTCTGCTACGGCGTGAGATACGGCGTTGAGTCTCAATACAAAACATTACGAGAGGTTAGTCGGTATATCACTTACTACATTTAAGCTCCGCTCCCGGTGTCCGCGGAAATAAAGATTAAAAAATGACTCCTCTGCAATGAAAAAATAAGAATAATCCCTGAAATTTCCTTAAAATCCCCCCCTTCTTCTCTTCTCACCTTCAACTGATTCGTCTTCTGCTCCCATTTCATTTTATCATGAAATATCTCTCCGAATAAGTGTCTTTCAAGAGAGAAGTCAATC
>LS487227.1:0-12923 GCA_900490705.1 Pristionchus arcanus | reverse complement strand
TGAATATAATAATTATGATAAACAAGAAATACAGATTCTCCGCTCCCTCTCCAAGGCCAAGGGGAGACTGCTAAACCTCGTTAGAAGACCCGCGGTGCAGTCGGAGTTGTTGGTAAGTACTATTATCAACGTATCTATCTTCAAATGCAGTAAAATAAAAGGTAAACATCTCAAGCGCTTTCACTGTCGAACGACAGAGCAAAGAGAGCATTGTCATTTCTGTAGTAGAAGAGATCTGCAGTTTAATAGAAAAATTTTCTAGAATACAATGGAATTCTATCATTTTCCAGACTGAGATTGCCGATCGTCTCAAAGGAACCGTGTTCGATCGTCCGTCAGTGACCGATATCAACAAGCCGATCTCGGAGTATCTTTATGGAGTATGTTCACCATAAGGACTGGGCAAAAATTTTACGGATCTCTCATTTCGAAATACTCTCTCGCTGTCTCTAACCGGCGAGAGAGCATTGTGAAACGAGAGACCGTAAAATTTTTGGCCAGCCCTGTTCACCATACTAATGTATCGTTCCTTTGCAATGCTTGAAACGAGAAAACGAATTCGACCATTCATCTAATTATTCAGGGAGACGTTATGGTCTCGCCGGAAGATCTTGGAAAGATGGAGGCAGAGGCTCACTCGGTGAGGCATACCACTTATTGTTGTAATAAAGTATTGAGTAGGCTCATGAATAGGATTGCCAGAAGGAAGATTTCTTGTCAATATGGCAAACCGAGACAGAAAGAGGAATGAAGAGAAGGAATCTTCATAATGACAACGCTGATTCTCACGAACAAGCTGTTGAAAAATGACATTCAGGACAGCTTTCGTGCCAAGCGAGGCGCTCCCATCGTCACTTCAACGAGATGGCCCAAGACGCAGCCTATCGCATTCACCTTCAATGGAGATATTGGTGAATCTTGAGCCGGTTGTATTTATGTAATATTTTTTTCGCTAATTTCGGAGAATCGGTAATAATCAAATGCATGTTGGAGAAGGAAACCATGACAAGAGTTTATGATAATATTGTAGTATATTATGCTAGACAAACGAAGTTTGTTGACCTTATAATATTTATTATGCTTCACTGCGAAATCAGTCACAATTGCTTATGCCGAGCATGAGCTCCAAATTCTCATTGGAGTCATTGGAATTTGGAGCTCATGCACGGCATAAGCAATTGTGACTGATTTCGCAGTGAAGCATAATTATTGTCAGATGAACCCACTCGCAAGCTGATCCGCACTGCCACTGATTGAAAGAAGGACGAGGATGGGGTGAACAGACAGAAGTTGCTGATGCCCGATAGGATGAGACAGCAGGACAAGAAATTATGTGAAAACGAGAGAGAGGGAGAAAAAAGGACAGAAACTGAAATATAGGATGTAGCTCCATGTTGTGAAATGTTAGCATCTGCACAAGTGACGTCCCTGTTTCAATGTTTGTAGTAATCAGGGAGGGAACTGGATAAGTGCTATCAACTGTGCTTGCATATCAAAAAAAAAAAGACAATATACTCCCTGTTGAAAATTAACACAATATGGCTGATTGTGAGGGTGTCATTACTTTCATGAACGGCGTATGGCTCATCCTTTTTCTGATATCTTTTCATGCGGTTTTTACTGACCAATCCCTGTATGGTGAGTCCGTCATGGAGAAAAATCCCTCTTCCTTTGCAGTCTTCCCAAAAAAAAGGTCTTCCACTTGGTTAGGGTGCTGCACGATTCTCACAAATGGCCTATGACTGTTTGTATGATAATGCGTTCATTGATTCGCAAGTGGTGGTGATTCGGCGTTTCAATGTTCTTATGAATGGCGGTGTTCCTGTTCCTCTTTAGTGAGTGTAATTTCGGCGTTTCAAAAATCAATTGCTCTTATTTCCAATCTTTGCAAAAGGTTGTTCAGCCAGTTCAGGGTGGCTGGGTGTTGCACTATCTTACTATTAAGCTTCGAATGCAAAGCTCTTGGGTATTATCGACGGCACCGGTCCAACCATCCTATCAATTCCTTCTTCCAATCTACTAAAATGCTCTGTTCACTGTGGTTCTTCACTGTTCTTCACTGTTCTCATGAATGACATTGGTTCTGCCATTGACTAGTGTAGGTCACGGCTACAATTGAAATTATAAATATGATTCTCATTGTGCAAACTTCGCAAAAGGGTGTTCTCGGTGGCAGTGTTCGAAAAGTATGTAACCAATGTCAACTGCTTCGAGGTGGTTTTCTCAGTCGTTTCTTTATCTAATGGTCCAATTTTTTTCCTACGTGCATCTGAGCCTACCAGACGTAGGAAAAAACCTGTCGCAAAGTCAACCGATTGCGTTCGGGCACCTTTCTACAAATCGGTGTCTACAAATTTGAAATTTTTTTCTACAAATTTGATAAGGTGCAGTTGACATGACTTTTCGAACACTGCTCGGTGGTTGGGTGCTTCACTGTTCTATGTATTGGAGTCTACTCAAATGATGGTGATATGATGTTTCACTGTTCTCATGAAAGGCTTTGGTAATGTTATTCACTAGTGCATAGTACGTCACCAATCTACGAAAGAACATTATTCTCCACATTCACTCTCTGGACAAGAAGCTTCGAAGGCTGGATTCGGGTAAAAAGGTAAAGGTCATCCCGTTAATCAAGGCACTTGCGTCCTGCGGGAGATCACTGCTAGGCCAGTGATTATTAGGCCAATTCAGTCCGGAGGGCCCAATCTCTTCTTCGGACCTACTTTACCGCGTGATCTAGTCACTCCCAATTCCCCTTTCGGGCGCCTTGGTCTGGCGGAGACGGTGACACGGCCGGGAATTGAACCCGGGTGAGATGGAATGGCGGGGCGCGCCATAGACCACTACACCACTTCGTCTCTCTCACAGCGTGTCAGCGAGAAAAAAAATCCTTTGTTCTCAGCGGCACTCTTTGATTAGAAGGTTTGAGAGGCACTGTAACAGCGATTTTTCTTGAAAATCTTCCTCAATAAAATATTATTGCAGCGCACCAACGCGCAGAACAACAATTTCGGCGTGCCTTACGACTACGGTAGTGACATGCACTACGGCGCCTGTGAGTTATTGAGTATTCACGTCCATTATCCGACTAAAAACTTTCAAACTATATCCAGTATGATACATTCTGGTATCGCGTTAAAATAAGAGTCTTCCTCTCTTAATTCTGCACACTCTAGTGTGATAAACTGGCATTGGCCCAAGCAATTTCAGATCTAATTTAAGTATACTCAGACCTGCAACTGACCAAAAGGAGTAAATAGAATAAATTTCATTTTGCAGTCGATTTCTCCAACAACAAGCAGGCGGTTCTCGTTCCGTCGCAGGGAGACTTCATCAATACCATGGGACAGGTTAGAGAGCTCCGTTGAATTATACATTCATATTTCAATGACACAAACTATTGAATGTTTTTGCATTGTACGTATGAGAATGCAAATTTGTTCAATAGTGATTTATTGAAGTGCGCATTCCATTTCTTTCCAGCGTCGCTCGCTCACCTTCAATGACTACAAGATGATCAATACACTCTACAGCTGCTCGGGTAAACTGAGATTCGGAACTTCTTAAAATTCCTCAGGATTCAAGAAATAAAACCGCATCAAAAATGGATTAATAATGAGAATTTTATTAAAAATTACCAAAAAAAACATAAAAACAAAAAAAATTAGAATATTACAGCAAACTGCCCCTCGCAGATGACCTGCTACAACGGAGGGTACACGTCGCCGAAGAACTGCAATTCGTGAGATTTTATTTGTATATATTTCATGGAAATCAATATGCAAAAATCGAGAAATTATACCACCGTCTCTTCATTTCACACACTCTCTCGCTTCTATGACCGGTGAGAGAGTGTGTGAAATGAAGATACGGCGGTAGCATTTCTCGAGGTCTACTTCTCTTCATCCCTTGCTATCTCTCACAGGCTAGAGCGGCGAAAGATCACACGCAGTTAAGAGACGCAATCTGATAGTTGGCAACTATGTGTGAGGGAATTTAATTGTTTAATCCACCGGAAGTCACGTATGAATTGCTCACCTCTGCCTATCATGTTTTCGTATTGAATGTGAAACACATTTCATTGCCATCCAACTACAGAAACCAAACGAATGTTTAGAAATTGCAGAGATGGGAATTTAGGTAATCGTCTCGTCATCTAGCTTACTTTTTTTCCTGTGTTATGGACAGACCATTTCAGATATTCCGAACTCTCGCAATTTGATTGTTTTCGAGGCGAAACTATGATCATATCGCTCATCGACGCCGTTAGATGTTTTGCATTGATAATGAAACACATTTCGAAATATGCGAGGGCGGATTATTGATTTACTTTTCAGGTGCGTTTGTACCGACTTCTTCACGGGAACGAACTGCCAGACGGCGCGACAGCTCATCGCCATCTCGGAGACGGTGAGATTGATATACTTTCATGATATTGAATCTGCATTTTCACATACTAATATAGAATGTGCCCAGGAAAAAGACCTCGGAAACAGTGAGAATTTATAACACCAAGAACTAAATAAGGCGCGCCCTTGTTTTGGGGTGAATGAGAGCAAACAGTGCTTCAGAAATGCATGAATAGTAGTTCACAAAATTGTTAAATCGCTTTTCAGAGCTCCTACAAGACCGTGTACCACACTGACTATAACGAGGCACTGTACACATCGGGAAACGACTACAACTGGGACATGTTCAACAAGGATGCGGTTAAGATCATCAAGGTATCTTATTATCTTTTTACAAATAAAAATTAAAAGGGATAGATAAATGAGTTGCAAATTACTACAACTGGGACATGTTTAAAAGGATGCGGTTAAGATCATCAAGTTGATATGTTTTAATGTTATTGTTTCCCCGGACCGGCATAGTGAAATCCTTATGAAAGCAAAATAAATCAATTCCAGGCTCCCGAAGGCAAGAAGATCAAAGTAACGATCAATCGACTCTACCCTGCATTCGGACAGCTTCCGTGCTACCTCAGGTCTAGACCAAAATAGCATAACAAATTAACAAAACAATACTAATTTAGCTGCCCATTCTTCGGACTGGAGTTCGTCGACAACTCGAATGGAGATCTGATGACGACCATGGGCAAGATGTAATTTGTATATATATTTTATCGTTTCTTGGCTAACTTTGTACGACAGCAAACATCTAACCGCTAGTTCGTTATTTAAACATTGGCGAAATAACTCTAAAATTGCAGCTATTGCTGCACCAAGGACGAGGGTGTTACGTTCACATCGAAGTCCAACCTTCTTGGGTAATTTATTGTGGCATACTAAATTTATATTTATGGATTTAGATCTTAGGAAGTCTTCCGCATTTCTTTAGGAAGTCTTTATTTTCTAGTCTCCTCATAGCAGATACCGTAGTCAAATGAGGGAAGGGGAAGGAGGGGAGGGAGGGGAGGGAGAGAGGCGTATGTAAATCAAAAGCGCACGCTTAATCAAATCCCCTGTTCAAAATTCCCGCAGTTGCCTGGATTGAGGGGAAATCTGGAACTACGCCAACTCTCTATAACTCGGTTCATTGATGTCGTAGAAACATGGGAGTTTCAGAATTCTGATATGGTTATGGATTGCTACAATGTCACGTTGACAGATTAGTCACCAAAATATTCATGTTACGCCTCCTTTAAACATTGGCGAAATAACTCTAAAATTGCAGCTATTGCTGCACCAAGGACGATGGCGTAACGTTCACATCGAAGAGCAACCTTCTTGGGTATCTTTTGCTTTATTTTTGCTAGGAGGCTACGCAACGTTTCTTTCTAGAAACTTTGTTCCTTTTTTACATATTCGGCGCCTTAATTTTCGAGTCTCTAATATGGATAATTTCAGGTACAAAGCCTACGCATCGCCCGGCATGCCTATGGACGCTACGGTTACGTACACTGTTGTCTAAGTAACCACTTTCCAGTTTCCAGTCGATAAATCATTCGAAAAAAAAAGTTAGAATACTATCTCACTGTATCGATTCTTCCCGTTCTGCCTTGTCTAACATGATCATATCCAGAGGGCATGCAAGTTTCGATTGAAATCCGATTGCAACGAATCGGTTTTACCTCAATACATTTATTCAAATGAAGACCAAGACTATAAATGATTGATGCGATTATATGAATTAATTAGAGAAAATTATGAAGAATCGGTCGAGGAAAGGAAAGCGGTAAGGCCAAATATCAGAATCAGCGCGAGCGGTCCGAGGGCGAAGATGGAGAAGGAGGAAGGCTCGTCGATCTGTAAAAAATGCATTAGATTCCGAATAAATCATCCCAACTCTGCATCAATAACTCTTGGTGCTCTTAGAATTGCCGATGCCTTACACCACTCGGCCATCCCGCCGTCGACTATCGAACAATATCCTCTAACAAAACTTCGAAGTATGAGACACCGTATCTCCCTCACTTGCCAAAAATGACCAACCTCATTTTCATTTTCATCATCCTCATGTTCTTCATCCGTCTCCTCACGTAGCTTGACTAGGAACGAATTCTTCCTGCAGAACGGACAGCAGAGTCGGCCGCGTACCTGCAAAAATGTCGAAATTTAATATGAATTTGAAATAGTGAAAATTCAGAAAGAACAGAGACCAAAACCGGAAGAAGCGAAATCTCACCAACCGTTCAACTGCTTTGCTTTGAAATACGGTATACTTTGCGAAATCACAGATAGGAATAATAAGCGGAACGGTTTAACGAGTCACGATAAGTTACCTCGATCCGCAGTGCGCACGCCATGCACAGAGTATGCCCGCACATTGACAGCACGGCCCGTTCATCCGGCGAGCGAGTATAGCAGATGCCGCACTGGCGGGAGTAGACGGTAGTGCTGAAATAGCCATTGCACTAATGTGAATACATTTACAATAAAATGTGTAATAGTGGGAACTCTACTCAAATGGTTACTATAGGATTTTTTTACAGCAATCTATGCACGAGTATAGCAGATACCGCACTTGCGGGAGTAGACGGTGTTGCTGAAAAATCGCTCTGTTCGTTGGCTTAACTGATAGCATAGAACCCTTTTTTAACCGACAAGGGAGCATTGCGAAATGAGAGATAGAAACATGAGCACACCCCTGATTTATATATGGTGATAAGATAAAAGAAATGTACCTCTGTTCAGCCTTCTCCCTCAGCTCTCTAATCTTTTCCTCCCTCATTTCTTCATCCATGCTTGCAGAGAGGCAACGGCCGTACTCCATCGCCGCATCACCGACCACGCCGAGCAGCGCTTCGTTGTCCGCGAGTCCGTGGGCTACAAATGGATAATTTTTTTTGGGTCACGTTGGTGAAGTTTGAGCACCTGGCGACCATTTTCAAGAGTTGTGCACTACCCCTGCTGAAGCACTTTTCTCTTACAGAGACCGTGTTTTAATAGCAATATTTACTCGAACATATTGTGATGAGGGAGTTTGTGGGGGAAATTTACGATGTTAGAGAGCACCCTACCAACACGTAGAGAACCCTACCAAAACGAGTAAGTGTTACAACCAACAAAAACGAACCGACGAGCACTTTGGAAGCGTAATTCCCATTGGGCAAACCCTCCTCGACGATGTGAATGTTGTTGTAGCACTTAATATAGGCACGAACAGCCGGTTCGCCCTCAAGTTCCACTTGAATACGCTCGAATGCGAACGTCGCGGACATTCTATCTGAATCCCAGCTAAATAAATATGCCACAGTTCTGTAATTATTAACGACGCGAAATAAACGATCCGTTCATCCACCATGCAAAATCTATTAGAATACTACGACGAATATATGGGAATATATAAAAACGTGGCGGATCTCAGAAAACCGAAATAATTAAAAATCCAATCTGTTATGATAACAACAAGTTGCAAACTAATGAAACAAATGTGCGGAATAAATTGCAGCTGCTGGAGGTACGATAGGAGAACGTTGATTAAATTTTGGTAGGCCGGGCGCCTCCGGATACACTGGATGTGTCTAATGGTAATCTAGGAAATAAACCATCCTTCCGATCTTGGAGGAGAGCCAGCGGGTTGCAATATCACGATTGTACATCGAAAGATCAGTTTATCACTGCCGAATATGCAAAAAAATCGGCAAAAATTGTGAAAACGATTGAAATACGAGCGTGAAAGGCAAGAGAATGAAGTCAATGAGAAAAATGCTTTTTAGACGACAGTGTACGTGACTTTGCCATCGAACGGCATGCCGGGAGACGCGTAAGCTTTGTAGCTGAAATAAATATATTTAAATATGATTATTTAATATTTAATATGATATTTAAATATTTAATATGATATAAATATGATATATCATTCAGAATGAATTCTTTCACAAATTCAATTATGACTCGGGTTTTAAAAGTATCAGGTAGCTCAGTAGCTCAGATTGACTCCGAACGTGCTTGATTGTTTGATCTTTCACATCGCAAAATTTTAAACTGACCCAATAACATTGCTCTGGGAAATGAACGAGTACTTCTCGTCTTTGGTGCAGCAGAATCTGAGAGTTAATTTGAATTTTTGAATCGCATTTAAGATGGTCAGAACGCATTCAAAACGTTCAGAAATATATCGAAACAGAAATGGAAATAGTTTGTGTTTAAGAGGCCTTACAATGTAGATTGAAAATGTGTATTTGCGATTTTTGCTTTTGCTCCGTTGAAAAACTCACATCTTGCCCATCGTCGTCAGATCTCCATTCGCGATATCGACAAACTCCAGCCCGACAAATGGGCAACCTTGATAGCAGGGAAGCTGACCAAAAGCAGCTCTGATTTGGTTGATTGTGACCCGGATCCTGCGACCTGCGGGTGCCTAAAATTATATTTTTTCTTTATTTTCCCGATTATAAGTATTATATAATTGCAGATGCGAAAGTAACATGGCTATACATAATTTAAGAATCACGTAGCATTTTTTTCACAGAAGAGATCCGCATGCTTTCTAACACCCTACCTGCATGATACTGATAAAGATTGTGATTCAGATTCTGATTCTGATTTGTCAGTATCATTTTGGAATTTAAAAAAAAGCTCACTCTGATGATCTTAACGGCATCCTTCCCAAACATGTCCCAATTGTACTCGTTACCCGAAGCGTATAACGTTGGATTGAAGTCTTGGTGGTAGATGGTTTGCCTCTGTAAAATATTTCATTGAACAAATATCCGTTTTTTTATAAACCACGTTAGCATATTAAAAAATTAGCAGCATATCTAAATTTTGATTAAATAAAAATGCATGAGCGATAGTGCACTTACGGATAGAGCTCGAGAAATGAGCCGCCGTCTCTTCATTTCACATACTCTCTCGCCGGTCAGAGAAGCGAGAGAGTGGGCGAAATGAAGAGACGGCGGTATCATTTCTCGAGCTCTACTTACGGAAGATGAGGTCAACGAGATCGTGGCCCTCAAAGTTTGGCAGCTTACACCAGTGTGAAAATCGGAGCAAACACATCTAAAAAATATTATTTTCTATTTTGAACTTTTAGCTAGAACTGAGAATCTCACTTATTGCAGTCTTTCGGGGACTGGTATCCTCCATTCTGACACGTAATTCGATTTGGACAATTAGCTGAATACGTTTTGTTGTTATAAATACTATTATTAGATAGAGAAAACCTGAACAATTGTAAAGCGTGTTGATCATCTTATAATCGCTGAACGTGAGGTATCTATTCTGTAAAAGAATTGGCGTTTGTCTCCCTTCATTTTTATTTCTCGTTGTAATGTAACTCAACCGGAAGAAAAAAATAAGATAAAAAGAAAGATAATTTTTAAATAAACCTGTCCCATGGTATTGACGTAGTCTGCTTGCGGAGCTGCGAGGACGGCCTGACCATTCGATGAGAAATCGACTGCAGAGTTGTATTTTAAAAAAGCATAATACCATTGTTTCAATCATAATCTTACGGTATTCAAATATACGAACAATGATCTGTTTCAGAGTTTTAGGATCTCAAAGCTTTTCAAACTCACAGGCTCCGTAGTGCATGTCACTTCCGTACTCGTAAGGCACGCCGAAATTGTCATTGTCTCTGTCGCTTAGCTGATAATAATTTTTTTTAATATTACTAATCAATGAAGAGCACCTTGACGAAATTGTGCTGATTCTGTAGCGGGACTGCGGCAATGTTCACGGATAGGAAGGCGTCACGGTCTTTTCTAAATTATCTATCCGTCGTGACTACTAAGTTGAGAGAAAAAAAATAAATGGGAGAATTAACCTAGTCTGTGTGTGATGGATACCAAGAGCATGAGCAATTTCGTGGCCGACAATCGCAACCTGTAAAATTGAGAATAGAGTGTAGATAACCCAATTCTGGTAACATGTAGCCCATTCATTCACCTTTTCAGCACCAAAAAGTCTTTCAACTCACTAATTCGCATCCCACATCGATCGATATCTTCTGGAATCTGCCACTTTGCCGCCCAAGGGCAGAGAAGCACCCGCCACCACGGAAGAATTGCAACTGAAAGAATATTTATTTGTCGTATTTTTTAAAACAACCTAACCGAATAAAATCACACAACTCCAGATCAGATGATTTTTAAATTGCTTTGAAACATATCTCATTTTTACAATGATACGATGGTAATTGCACATTTTTAACGCGATCGTAGTATATTCGCAATTTTTTTACGCGCGTAACAGTAAACTATTTGACTTCAAAAATGTAATACCTGTGTGCCAACGCCGGAATTCTCCTTGAAACTGAGGCAAGTGTTTTCGGCAATCTTCTGTGTGGCCGTGCGGATAATCGCTTGCGTTTTTGCATCTCAACGCATAGAACAATAATTACAATATACTTTGATTTTCAGTGATGTGATATTGTGTAAATAATAAATTACCAATATCACTGGCAAATACGAATCCAATCGGCTGCGTTTTCGGCCATCTAGTAGACGTAACGACGGGCGCTCCACGCTTCCTTCGCTTACTCTCCTGGAAATGACTTTCATTTTCGAAAAGATGAAATTCAAAATATATGGAACGATGCCAAAAAATATCACTTGGTTCGCTTCAGAAGCTAGTCGAAGAAGATCTTCTTGTGAAAGCATCAGGTCTCCCTGTGAATATCGAAATGTGATAAAAATTATATACGGAAAAATAACAAAAATAAGCAAACCCCAAAGAGATACTCAGAGATCGGTTTGTTGATTTCGGCAAGCGATGGTCGATTGAGCACTGTGCCCTCAAGACGAGCAGCCATCTGGGCCTGAATCTCTTTGTTGTAGCGTTTCGAAGAATTTTTCAACGTTTTCAATGTATTAACTGCTAAAAAATCTTATTATTACTATTGCAGAGCCATATGATCAATATTGCACTTACAAGAACAGTCTGAGTTCTGGCGGGAAGACGCGCCTGGATCACGCCTTGGTTAGCAGTGAGTGCTTGGAGAATCTGTTTTTTTCATTTGATACATTTTTTTCCAGCATGCTGTGATTCAAATAACCTCTTTGTGTTCCTCGAGTGCTTTCAGACCTCCCATTGACGATGTGAAGCGATTGAGAGCCTGGACTGCTGCATTTGCATCGACGATAAACGTTGAGTGCTGAAAACAAAATCATATATAATTTTTTTTAGAAATGTGTGACAATCTGATCAATTGCAACTGTGCAAGATACCTCGACCTAAGTACTCACGTTAGTAAAAACACCGGGAAGAAATGGCAGTTTCGGCTCGGCAACCGGCGCTGCTGTTATGACAGATATGGCCAGAATGCATAACAACATAATTTCTGAAAAGTAAAACGGTGAAAATTGAAGGCCGGTGCATACAAACTTAAAAAAAAAGAAAAAAGCGCTGATCGTTTGCTTATTTCGGGCTTTTATATCACGAATGCCAGGACAAATCAAGCCGAAACGCAAAGAGTCATGGCGTCATTCCGGTAAAACGATCACTCTTCGTATGATAACATGTTGTTTTCCAACTCCTTTATTGCCCGTATATCAGCTTTATTGATGGCTTATCAGCGGTTTTCATAGTTCACAACGTTAGCTTATCAAGTTCCGGTTGTTTTTGGTGTTTGTTGACGTGGTATGAAAACGAACAGCTATGATGATATCCATATAAAAACAAATTTAAAATTGTGAATCACGTTACGGATTTTTGATAATATTCTTTATTCGGATGGATCATTGAGAAGAGTAGAAAAATAGACTTCAATGAAGGAAGATGTCATGCGTTCTCCTAAAATAGATCAAGTCAGTTCCTTGCAAAAACTTACCTTTATTGAAGATGATGTGCGATACAAAGGGATATCGTCGATAGTTTTGGCTCCGTTAGGGATAGCGATCGTATCGCCTCTGGAATTTCGGTATTTCAAAAGTAACATCTTTTTGAAAGCCCTTTGAAACGACCATGCAACTCCACCTCATAGTAGTCATATCTCCGATCCACGTACGATGGCCAGAAGAACAGCCAGAATAGGCATTAAGCTACGGTCGAAAATAGAAAACAAAATATCGCGATAGGCATAAAAATCTTCATTTCAACAATTTTCATCATTACATCTCGCTATTTATTGCGAAAAGTACGCATACGGGTAAAAAGGTGCAAAATCGTCGTCATAAAGCACAAGTAGTGTCCGGCGCACAGAATTGCCTACAAAATACGTGTACATACACGAAATTTTAATCGTCATTTGAACTTGCGTTGTTGTTAAAATGGATACAGAAACATTGAACATTTCACTAGAAACAGGCACAACAAATGTGACAAGTATTGGAAACATCCACAGTGAAGAGGATGGCACAAGGATGGTAATATAACATCCACACAAGGATGGCAATATTCGTGAATACTGTAAGGGAATGCATGGCCGCGGCCCTACTCTGGTATTTCAGCCCCAATGGTCCCCCACAATTCCCCCCATTGGGAGGGGAACTGGGGGACCATTGGGGGAATTTTTGGGGGACCATTAGGGGGGTGAAG
>LS487226.1:77615-89852 GCA_900490705.1 Pristionchus arcanus | reverse complement strand
TCATCCTTTGCAGAGCTTCCTCATCGCTCTTCCGTCCTCTGCGAGAGGGATGCTGCCCAGCTCAGCTGAAACGTCGAAGAGAAGACTCCGGTCCATTGCCATTGCCCTGTTCATTGCAGGCAGTCTCATATCGTATCGTTTGTATAAAGAATTTCGTTCCCTCGTTCCGGGCGTCACTGCTAACACCAGTGGCTGCTCGGGCGAGAATCAGAGGCGAGGCGAGAATGCAAAAGACCCAAGTAGTTGGGTGGGGAATCAAATACTTGACTGTTTCTGCGCAGTTTTTCGAATCTTTCTTTCTTTTTCTCCATGATAATTGTGTTCTATGCTATCTCGTCAATATTAGATAGTTGCTCAACAAGATTAACTGAGTAGTCTAAAGTAGCGATTCTATTCCCTTGGTCTGAATCAAACTTTATGCCCTTTTATCAGTATCTCATCTGTGCAACTAGTTATGGGCTATGTGTAGTTATGGCAACTAGTTAGTTATGGGACATGCGTGTAAGGCACACCAGTGGAACCTCCGAAAGCATGACGAGGCAAAAGTGAGCGGAGCCTATTTCGAGCTTCCAAGGCGATGTTCATTTACCAAAATGCAATGGCGAGAGCTTCGCCGAGTCGTGAGAGACAATTCCCAAAATAAATCAGGGCAGTTCTAGGTAGCGTGCGTGCTATGCACGACGGGTTTTAAATTGCGAGGAGAGGAGGGGAGAGGTGAAGGATGGAGGGAGCGAAAAGAAGGTGCCGCGCCCACGTACTGAGATCCTTGAAAAAGTTTTGCAAATCGGAGAAACATCCTATTCTTATGTTGTGATGCGATACATAGCTTAAATACATACTTTCACAAAAAAATCGGAGAACAAAGTTCAAAAAGAGTCAAGTACTTGATTCCCCACCCAAGTACTTGGGTCTTTCTCCCCTCTCCTCAAGTACTTGAATCGATTTGCATCGCCGATTCTCTTTTTCGCTCGGAATTGAATGAGAGGGGGGAGAAAGAGGCAAGGAATTGAGAATTGAATTGACATCTCTAGTGCCGGCACATGCAATGGGACCATTAACATACGAAAGCAAAGGCCCGGAAGGATCTTTCTAGTTGGCAAACGAGGCCCAGCATTTTTAAAAAAGTAAAAGAAAACACGAAGGATGGCTAGCTGGGCTAGTTAACCAACTAGATAAGATCCCACCGGCTCACTTTGGGTAGGGGTCAGAAGGGAGGGCGAAACAGGAGGATGACGGCAGGCGAGCCGTTGATGTCGTCAATATGGAGATGAGCCGATGCCACCTGCAATCTATTGATATTTCTCGATACCATGCGACAATAACCGGACGAGAGCATCCGGATGACAATTTACTTAACGAGAACTAATATGTTTATAGGAATTTGTCGATAGCTCACAGACAAGCAACATTGTGTATAAGAATTAGTATTTGTCATCCGGATGTTCCCTTACAGCCTAGTGTTCAGCCCTCCTACTCGGAGTTGCTTCTATACCTGGCAAGCGAGAGCAGAGGAGGCACCGCCACGATTTAGAAGATGATCGGACGAGGGAAGTGGAGGGAGGAGGACGAGGAGGGAAGGGGGAGGAAGAGGGGGAGGGAAGCACCTGCAATTTATTGATATTTCTCGATACCATGCGACAATAACCGGACGAGAGCATCCGGATGACAATTTACTTAACGAGAACTAATATTTTATAGGAATTTGTCGATAGCTCACAGACAAGCAACATTGTATGTAAGAATTAGTAGTTGTTGTCATCCGGATGTTCCCTTACAGCCTAGTGCCCAGCCCTCCTATCCGGAGTTGAATTTATACCTGGCATGCGAGAGCAGAGGAGGCACCGCCACGAGTGTGTAGGTGATCGGGGGAGGCGGAGGGAGGACGAGGAGGAAAGGGATCGGATGAGGGGATGAGAGGGAAGCACCTGCAATTTATCGGTTAGATATACCAACCATAGTGGTATTTCGACTTACCTCCGAGCCGACGGCTTCCATCGGAGGCGCCAAGGGGGGGGGGGGCAGGGATGGGAGATTACTATAGTAGACAGGGAGGGGAGACTACTACCTACCCAAGAAGCTTGTCTTCCTTCTCACCTACTGCTCTGTCATTCGAATTCGTATCAACGAATGACTAGAGGAGTAAGCGGGAAGTCGGCAGACTAGTTCCGGAATGTGTGGAGAGGATTCAAGGGAAGGTAGAAGGGGAGGAGTGGGAAGGGGAGGGGCGAGAGAAGGGAAGGGAGAGGGGTGAGAGAAGGGAAGGGAGAGAGATGTGATAAGGGAAGGGGGAGGGATGGAGAGGGAAGGGGAGGGGTGAGAGAAGGGAAGGGACAAGAGCACGGATGTGGACGAGGCAGTAGATCAAGGGAGCAATGACCTGTGAGGGAAGAGGTAAACAACCCCCGACCATTTGCAGTCTGTATCTAGTTTGATCTCGCAAAATGCCCGCCATATTAGGCGGGTGCCTTGACGCTGTTTTAGATCGCAGGGGATATGGCTCCCCTACCAGCCAAGAGAGAAGACTAAGACTAAGCCCGAGCAGATACCCGGGCCGTCCGTCGAAGCAGTGGGCGGGCGCCAATTTGCTTCCGGGGACCGGCCTCGGATCGACCCCGGCGACGGCCGGCAGACTAGCAGCACCGACCGTCTATGGGGCACGCCATCGCCCCTGCCCAGCGGACGCAACCATGGAGGCTGCGCCCTCTACTAGCACTAGAGGCTACTAGAGGCTCGGAGACGGAAGGAGGGAGGGCGAGGCGGCCTGCAATGCAGCCACATTAAATATAAACCATGAAGCTCACAACTGAGAGCCGACATACAACCGTAGTCCCGTGACCTCACAGGCACACAGCAACAGCGGTTTTCATTTATTCACAAAACGGCGACACCCAAACGTTTCCCCACACTCCTCATTTCGGATGCTCTCGGAAATCCGGAAAAATGAGCGACGTTCAAAAGCTTAACACACTCCTCAATTCACACTGCTGCGCTACTCCTTTGCATGCGAGAAAGCATACGAAATGAGGAGTGCACTTCATTTGCCCCTCCCTCCCCTCACCTTCCACTCTTCCTCCAGCGCGGCTCGCTCGTTGCCTTGTGCGCACCGTACCCGGCCCGATCGCGAGATGGTGCGCCTGGAAATATCGAGTTCAGATCACAACAAGAGGGCAGCAGCAAGCATAAATTTTCGTAACAACCGGGCCGAATTGTGGATAACAGCTTCATACCACTATATTTGCGGTCCCCGATTGGTGATGCAAATGTATGGCAGCACAAACACACCTTGCGGAGCTGGCGCCGGTCTTCCCCAAGCGGGCTCTTGACTCCTCGTCGGCTGACGCGGCCTGCAAAGAGGGAGAAATGAGTGCACGAAGGAGGAAAGGGGAACAGCGGAAAAAAAAACGAGAAGCGAACGAGGGACATTATGAACGAAAGAAATCGAGCATTGGGGATTTCTGGTGCACCTGCAACAGCCTAGTTCAGTCTCACCGCACGCCCCTCTCATCTCCCCCGTCCTCAACGACAATATTGACCAAAATAATGATGCAATAGAGAGTGCGAGCTCAAATGGGGCCCAGCAAACATTGAACGTGGCGTGAAACTCCGAAGTGAGGGGCGTAAATAGAATAGTGGTCGAGTTCTCCAGCTGCAGGGTTTCCCTTCTCTGGAACGCACACGCTACAAGCGAAAATAAAGTAAGGACAAAAAGGAAGGGCGTAGCTTTTCAATATGATCAGACGAAATTGTTAGCGGTGCTTCTCATTGGCACGATTGTGAGCCGCTCACATTCTGCCGTACTTCTCTTCTTAATGCTTCTCTCTGGATAACGCTCTCTCGAACCAAAAGGCGCAACTGCGAAAAGGACGGGTAGTAACCGCAAGCGCACGATACAAGCAAAAGTAGCTCAATGAAAGTGGTGGGATTCCTTCTGGAACAGGCGAAAGTGCGGCACGAAAGGGTCCAAGGCGATTCGCTCAAAGATATGCAGGCAGTGGTGTATGCTCGCGTGCAGTGTCAAATCACAGAAATTTTTCACTTCTTTTCGCTGCACCCCGGCTACACCACTCGAGTTTTGTCAGTTTTGCGAGGTAGCGCATTATTATATTTCACGGTTACCCTAGTTAAATCGGTAGATTTTATCGTGTTGTGTCCCATTCAAGAAAGATTCGAAAGCTGGGAAGCCAATTCGCGGATAATATGTGGACATCTGATTTTACATTGAAATCCACTTGGCATGGTGCCAAAGCCATTCCAAAAGTGCTCCCACGCGGAAAAGATACCGTATCAAGCCGTCACAGCGTGCCAAAACGACTCGCCCTTCTGTTCTATCGGACCTTTCCGTGGCGGGCGTTGGATGTTACTCGTCAAATTGCGTTGAAATTGGCGCACCGAGGATCTAGGAATGACTACGCGTGGTATGCGCGACTAGTAAACAGTCTTAACAGGGGGAAAATATGATTTTAGGCTAACAAACGACAAGAAAGCGACGGCACTCACAAACTTCACACAAGGGCAAACGATAACAAGTGAGGATCGGGTGATCGTGCGAATAGGGAAGGGGAGAAGGGAAGAGGGGCGGATCAGACGATCAATACAGTGGAGACGGACGGCAGACGGCACACTGATCTACCGAGAAAGCTCAAAAGATCAAGAGATCAGCAGGAAGACCGCGACGCACAGCCGCAACGCGAGTTCGTCGTGTCACTCGTTGTCCGGTGGAGCGCACTTTCTCGTCAAAAATTTGAAATCGCTTCACTTTCGTTCAAATAAATAGGCGAATAACCTCGCGAGATATATTTCATATCGCACGCAATCATAACTGCTTTATTACAGCCATTTTTCATCTTTCATAACAAAACGTGCACAACATTAACAAGCGTCAACAACTCTGGATAGAAACTCTGCGGAACAATCGAGAAAACGAAACATATGTAATTCACAAACAAAGACAAAATGAATGAGGAAGAAGAAAAATTGAGAGAATAATAAGCCGAAAAAAATAACCAATAACTCGGGAACAACCAATCGATAATCCTAGTCTAGAGATAGCATGTGAAAAGGAGAGAATCATACGAACATAACAATCAATCGATAATCGGCTAAACAGGACTGCATGGCGTATGAAATGGAGAGAGTCCTATCTCAATTCCGCTGTTCATTCTCGTATCCGGCCGCCCGGCCCTTGCGACCCTCGAGAACCGCTGTTGGCATCTCGGATTCCTGTAATGATAATTATTATATGATTGTTGAATTATGACTTTTTGTAACCAAGAGCTCAGGTGCATCACTTTTGGAATACCCCAACACTTCATACAATCGCTGTGAAACACGAATCAAGTCGTATTCAAAATGTTCCTTAAACCGCAGTTGATTTGTTAGCAGGCTCACCAGCGGCATGTAATTATGATTTTTTCGAACAATCGAACAATCCTTCAATCATATGCGAAATAGGTAAGCACGTTGAATCACACTGGAACTCAAATAAACTCATTTTGCTGCGGAATGTAATTGCTATCAATTAAAAGTTGACCTCCAATTGTATTCGTGGTAGGCAAATAGCAACAGATGGTCGTGAAACTCAAATAAGCTCAGTTTCGAAAATATTTTCTTCAAAGACAAATATGAAATTGATGGTATTTTGTTACCAAACTGACCAGCATCATCAATTGAATGCGTAAAAGGCAGCTAAATATTAATAAGTCGTGAAACTCAAATAATCCCAATATTTATAATCAATTCCACAAAATTCCCACCTGATTCTCCGCGACCGAGTCGTCCAGTCCCCTCCACGAGCGCGCTTCGAAGTAGTTGCCTGCAGGTATTTATTATTATAATATTTTAAAATATAGATTATATTATTGTCTTTCTAATCTATCAAAGTCACCCTGGTACTGACTATCAATTAGATTGAGTCAAACAACGACTATGAAACGCAGCTGCATCGCGAATTAGACTGGTCGAGAATCACAATCAGCAAAAACCGTGCAAATCGAGCAGATTATTATAATATTTCGAACACAACACTCCCAATGCATTGCTCTCGGGGGATCATGTCATCATGTAAAAACCACGTGAAACCACAACTTCCTAGGACCAACTAGGACAAATTGGATCGAAATATTATCCGCTAACCGGGCAAATTTTACCATTTGAAGGCCATTAGTACATCAATAATTCAACTCACCAGCCTCCCACAGTGCCACGGTGCTCACTCCTCCCTCTGTCTCCTTCTCATCCACCGCTCTCACACTCTTCGCTCATTCGCCAACTTTTTCCTTACACTAGCAACCAGAAAACCTCACGCTACTCCTATAAAACCCATAGTTAAGCTTTTCATGTGGCGCGTATTCACCCATTCTTATATTAAGATCGGTCTATTGTGAATGGTCTCACCAGCCTCCCACAGTGCCACGGTGCTCACTCCTCCCTCCTTCTCCTTCTCCTCCACCGCTCTCACTCTCACTCGACCACTGACGAGGGACACATCGGGCGCGTCGTCGGTGCGGGTTGACAGGGAGATCGTCGGGTCTGGAATTGCAAATTTTTCTAATAATTATGTTAAACTATTTGTGACCCTAAACATAGGCAACTTCAAGCGAGTCTGGGATTGAAAATAAATTCGTATCTAATTCGAAGGTCGTTCAAAGATAACAACAGTCGCACATGTGAACCTAGTGTTTCACCAACCATTTACTACGTTCATGATTTCGTAAAACATGATTCTTGGGAGTCATCCGCTTGAATAAAACAACATTAATCAACAGCCACTAACCATTGACGAACTGCGTGTAGTCGCTGGTCCAGCCCGCCTGCGCCATCCACTCCCTGCAATGAGAATATTGAATCACTCAAAAAATGACCTGACTATCTCCATTCATCTCTCTCTCTCTCGCACTCGCTCTATCTGATCCGCGAGAAATCGTGTGCAATGAGGAGATTCATGCTGGAGAAATTTGGTTTGTTGTTACTTAAGGCTGCTTTCCGAATATCATCACACATCGCCACTCGCGAGACTCAATGGCACCGTGGAACCGCAATGTTCCGATGACGATTGTTGTGTGTTTTCCACAGGCAAACTTCATTGCTACTCGCAAAGAAATTCTAGTTGAATAGGTTCAGCGAAACGGCGATCTCGCATGGATTTAATTGTTTCATAAATTGTCGAAACCGCCGTTTTGCCTACTGTATTCCCTACGACACCGTAGTTTCAATATTCCATCGCGAACTGAACAATCTCTTACCGTACTCCCGATACCCACGTACTCACTTATTCTCATTCAACGCGATCTCCGCCTCGAACAGGGACACGACGGGTTTGTCGAAGGAGGAAGTGTCCAGCAGGACGCCGAACGGGCACGAGAGAAGGACGAATGTGTCCACGTCGGCGGAGAAATTGGCCAGCTTCGCCACGTTTACCTGCAAACATAATTTTTTTTTTTACTCAAAGTGACCTCAAACGACCTGTCTGCTAGCCATTTGTTTGCCTTAATTCGTCAGAAGCTTGTAAAATACGGTACTGTTTCACTAATAGCCTGTGGTTGCTGTTTTCATCAACATTGACCTGGCGTAGGAATTTAGCAGCGTAAAAGAGCAGCAGCGACATAAAAAATCCAGATCCGATAAGAAAATAAAGAAAAATATTATATTTTATATTGAAAATTATGCAAGTGCCAAGCATTATTGCAAACTTTCACTTCACATCCACATATTCTTGCTGCGGCGCTCAATCACCTGGCTGCATTGATGTGCAATATCTCCGCTAGGCTATCCTAGTGCGGGCCCCGAAACAACCGTTCTTTTCGGAAACGGCAGATAAGTGCATGGTGACTACAACGAACAATGCCGGGCACTTCTGCGCTGCACCCACTTCTCATCATCCAAAACTCGATTGCCCAAATTGATTTCTGAACTATGCCCATTGCAACAAAACAAACCATTTCCAATTCTAAACATACTGAATAATGCTCTAACCTTGCCGACCGAGTTGACGTACACTTTCTTGTCGGGCGCTTTCTCGATTAAAGAAAGAAAGTAAAATCCCGGCACTCTCGCGCTGCACCCATAACTTACCTACACGACTACCTAAGCATTGTGATGGTCTTGAGCTTCCACATTCAAAAAAAGATCAACAATGATGACTTACACAAACGATGTACGAATTCTTACAGGGACTCTCTCTCCTACGTAACGAAAACACGGCGCACTAGCGCTACACTGATTCTTCATCAGTCTACCTTCCTATACATTGCAATCGTTTCTTCCTGTTTTGTGCAGAATAATACTATTTTCTCAACCCCTCCATCCCGTACGTTTTCCGTGCAATATAGAATTGAATTGGCGCTCACCTTTCCCACCTAGATGCCGTACACCTTCTTATCGAGCACTTTCTATTCTATATAACGAAACACCAGGAACGCTAGCGCTACACGCCTCCCTCATACACCCGATATTTTGTGGGCTGTGATCGAACCTCCTCTTCTTACCAAACAAACCTTATCTATATTTGTTCAACAAAAACACTTGACCCACATTTCCCACCAAACTGACGTACACCTTTTTGCCAGGCACTTTCTAGCATACACAAAGTCAGTAAAAACCAGGTGAGCTAGCGTTACACTTATTTATTATCTGCCTGCTCTCCTCAGGATTTCGATGTTTATTTCCCTGCCCTTCCAATCAAAATAACGCTCACCTTTCCCACCGAGATGACGTACACCTTCTTGCCTTCGGCTTCCTAGCATACAGAAAGGAAACAAAAACCAGGCGCCCTAGCGATACACGCATCCCTCAGTAATCTACCTTTCTGAGGGCAATGATGCTATTCTGCTCTTGTTGTTCAACAATAACCATCACAATTATTTTCAATTATTAAAATATTAAACTCGACGTACCTTTCCCACAGAGATGACGTACACCTTCTTGCCGGCCGCATTTTATGCTACTAATTGTTAATGAAACCTCGGCGCCCTAGCACTTCACTCATTCCTCATCAATCTACATTTCAATGGATTGTGATGATCTGTACTCTTCCTACTTAAAAATGCCCACAATTTTCGAAAACAACTGCTTTTATTAAACTCGACGTACCTTTCCGACCGAGATGACGTACACCTTCTTCCCGGCCGCCTTGGCAAGGGCGCGCACGCGATGGACCGCCTCGCGATGCCCCGCCACAGCTACCGTGCCTGAAAGAGAGGCAAGGGGTTAGGAGAGGATACGGTAACATGGAGGAGGGAGTAGTTTATAGCGCAACACCTAAATATCGATTGGAACAAGGCTAGGAACGTATGTGATGAGAGTGAGTTTATACGAAAAAGTGCTGGCGAGTGGTTTGATTTTCAGCAACTAGGTGAAGCGTGGTTTCCTCGATAATTAAAACTACTGCGAAGGTTTCATACATCAATCGGTTACTCTCATCGTGCTCAACATCTCCACTATTCCTAGCTTCTATCCTACGGCTTACAAGGGAAGGTTGCAACCCTTATTATGAAATTGGGGTGAGTGCTATGTACCATTCGATAGAGCGTAAAAAGTTGATCAGATATCAATTTTCAAAACCTGCAACAGCGACATGTTAGCGGCTGCGGACTCACATACTCCCCGATAACTCTAATTCAACAACTAGGTGATCATAGGTTCCGATGAGAATATAAATCCAATGATTTTAATCATTGGATTTATATTCGTTAAAACTCCAAAAGCAATTTTTCTTGATTCCCCTATCGAAATATTTACACCGTTCACCCACAACCAATTCAATGGTATTCGCGTCGCTCACCACTCACTAGCACTTACTCACATGATGCATACAGGTTTCACTGTTTCATAGAAACCCAGTGGTACATTTCGAAAGCAATTTTTTCCAAAGGACTCTCAGTAATTACTCAGTAATTACAAAGGAATTACAACTTCCACTCACCCACAACCAATCCGATCGTATTCGCGTCGCGCATCTTCTCCACTATCACTAGCTCCTTCCCCTACGCTCTCACTTTCCCACAAGATCAGTATTTCGACGACTAGGTGATCACAAGTATCAATGTCTAATGTAAAGCCAATGACATATTTCGGAAACAATTCTTCTGACTCGAGCGGCTCAAAATAATAAACACTACACTCACCCTCAACCAGGCTACTATCTCATTTATAGCGTACTTTCTCACAAGACCAGTAATAAAAAGAAGAATGACTCCACTCACCCACAACCAATCCAATCGTATTCGCGTCGCTCACTACCCACTAGCACTTACTCACGTGTTGCTTACAGGTTTCACTGTTTCATAGAAACCCAGTGGTGCATTTCGAAAGCAGTATGTTCCAGCTTGCCAGACAAAAAAAAACACTCCACTCACCGACAACCAATCCAATGGTATTCGCGTCGCGCACCTTCTCCACGATCACTAACTCTGACTCTACGTCATGCTAATAGATCGGTATAGCACCCATACTTTCAAGCTTCATTGTCTCCTAAATAATAAACACTCCACTCACCCACAACCAGTCCAATGGTATTCGCGTCGCGCACCTTCTCCACCATGAACAGTCGACGACGGAGGCCGCGCCATGAGGACGGCCTGCAAGGAATGGAGTAATTACGTAAATTGTTTAGTGTTTCAGATAATTAACTAAGTTATCAAGTGATTACATATTTTATTTATTCCTGCTGAACAATCTACTAAATAACTCGAGCGATTCGGAACCGAATTAGAGAATCCGCCGAAACACAATAACGCCCAGTTAGGTCTAGCCCGCGCAAAGCAAGCAATAATAATAAGTATATTTCTACACGCAGCAAGCACTCCACTGTCTCGAGCGATTCGGAACCGAATTTGAGAATCCCGCGAAACACAACAACACCATGGGTGATTCAGCCCGCACAATAAGATAATAATTATTATTATTTTAACTCTCACAAGGAATGACATTGTTCTAGGCTGCCACAGCTCTGTATTTAATTGTCGTTGAAACCTAGCACCGCCTGGTGTCACAGCAATCTCACCCTTCATCAAATGCCATACTGCGACCATTTCTCGAATACCCCTTCACCATCCCACTCCCGTATTACATCGTTGGCTATTACTGCCACTCTCGGAGCATAGCCGAGAGCGACCGAGCGGGAAAGAAAGGCGAGAGAAAGGAGGAGGGAGGGCAGAAATGGAAAGGGAAAGCGAGGTAGAAAAAGCGCAAGGTCAATCGCTCTCGGGAGCGACTGATGAGTAATTACTGTTTAAAATTGTTGCAATGGTTCTAAAGCGCTACAGAAAGTGAAAAATTTCTACTGACAGCAGAGGAGGAAAGTACTGACTGAAAGTTGCTTCAGGAACATCTATGTTTCACTGATTCCATATTCCAATCGACACAACAGAAGTTCAGTCTGAGCAACATAAATTGATGAAAAACAAAAACATCTCGCTTCTATTCGCACTCCTTCACACTATGTAACTGTTCTTTCTGCTGGACTAATGCCCTCTGCATTTCGCCTACATTCTCTCCGGGTCATCACTCAACCTGAGGAGCCTCGCTCCTCCCCTCCTAACGGTTCTGCCTTTTCTTTCCCCCCTAAGGGCTATCGCCCCAATTGCCAGTATAAAAGCGGGGCAGTGCCCAGTCGAGAGTACACTGCAGCAAGCGACCTTCACAGCAAGCATTCCATTACTGCCCTGCCATTCCTTGTAATTGTTCCAGCCTAATCAAGTTGTCAATTTCCCGTTTCAAGCATTCTCTATCACTTCAAAATGTCTCTCAAAAAGATTCCACATCGATCCTGGCATGTATCACAAAAATTTAACAAACTCTTCTCGTAAGAAGGCCTCGCTCCTCCCTCCTAACGGTTCTTCCATTTCTTTCTCCCCCCTAAGGGCTATCACCACCACAATTGCCAGTATAAAAGAGGGGCAGTGACCAGTCGAGAGTACACTGCAGCAAGCGACCTTCACAGCAAGCATTCCATTACTGCCCTGCCATTCCTTGTAATTGTTCCAGCCTAATCAAGTTGTCAATTTCCCGTTTCAAGCATTCTCTATCACTTCAAAATGTCTCTCAAAAAGATTCCACATCGATCCTGGCATGTATCACAAAAATTTAACAAACTCTTCTCGTAAGAAGGCCTCGCTCCTCCCTCCTAACGGTTCTTCCATTTCTTTCTCCCCCCTAAGGGCTATCACCACCACAATTGCCAGTATAAAAGAGGGGCAGTGACCAGTCGAGAGTACACTGCAGCAAGCGACCTTCACAGCA
>LS487226.1:37282-62442 GCA_900490705.1 Pristionchus arcanus | reverse complement strand
CCCCCCCCCATCCAAGTACCCCGGTACTCCCTTCCCCCATCCAAGTACCCCGGTACTCCCTTCCCTCCATCCAAGTACCCCGGTACTCCCTCCCCCCCCTTCCAAGTAACCCGGTGCTCCCTCTCTCTAGTGATCTTTACTGGGGTCTCGGAAGATCAGGACGTGGAGTCACTTCCCTCCCTCAATCCTCTCCTTCCTTCCCTTCTCTTGCTACTTGATACACCCCTTATCGTCAGAATACCCGGTTTTGATCACAATTTGGATGATCACCGGGTTCTCTGTTGACCAGGGCTTCGAGTCGGCTCCCTTTCCCTATTCCTCCCCCCCCCCTTCTTCCCTTCTACTTGCAAGGAATACCCTCATAATGAAAGAAATCAAGATCATATTAAGTTCATATTCATTCAGGGGTGTGCTTACATGCACTCCCCCCTGCCTATTCTTATACGTGCATCGGTATCCACAACTGTGACTCCTCGCAATAGCTTTTCATTCTACTGCAGTTTTCACGACTCGAAGGACACTAGCTACCGAACCCCTCCTGATTTGTTTGTGTCGAGCTACCGTATCACTTCGCCAATCGGTCGACTCTGTCTTCCGTAACCCTCAGGGTTCGATTTGCCGAGCTACCGTACCCCACACGTTTCGAATGTCATTTCCTTTCGCTACCCTTCCGACAATAAACCACTAACGAACACACGAAATGAGGCGAGTCATCTAGATAGGAGGTGCCCGGGCTTGTACAAGATGAATTACATAATACAAGAACACATTTTGATATTTAATTTATTACATTAGTACATTACGCAAAAATCATGCATTTGAAACTGTACGAACAGTAAAATTCATAGGACACAAGCAGCTAAATAATATTAATATGAGATTAACCTGCTCTCTTTAGCGAAAGCATAGATCGATAAAATGTTCATGAGATCAAAAATAACGTGCCAATCTTACAATTATTTACAACAAAAATATGAGGTTCAAAATACGAGGAAATACTGGAACGCATTATCACAGAGTTCATAAGAACAATAAAAATTAAATAGATACAGTAAAAAAGTGATATTTAGAACCATGCGTGCCAATATGCTGGCATTCTCGATAGATTCGAGGGATCTCTCGCCTTCTTCAGTAGACCGAACGAATCTTCTTCTGAATTCGCTGCATTCACTCCTGAAATTCGATACAATTAATGAAATTGTACGTTCACTATTGCCCCTCGAATCAACATTCGGCTTTGACAAAAAGGTGAAGCACAAAAGCCAAAATCCCAAATATATATATTATATAATCTCGAACTTCCCATTTTACCAATCCTTTTGGACCAATGTTTTGCACTAATATTATTAGTTTTCCTCCTCAAATTAATTCATTACTCACTTTTCACTCTATCCATAATCGTCTTGACCACTTCCATCGATCTCTCGTTTACTATGGGAAGTCTACACAAATCATTCTCCTCCGCGATGCAATCCCACACGATCGGCCTATAATTTGGAATTATTTATCAAGATTTATCTTCGATGTGATCAGAATCACACAGATCATCAATAGAAAGAGATAACAGAGAAGTGAAACTTAAGAACACCAAGAAATACCTACCTCAGATACATCTCGGGCTTTCTCCTGTTCATCATTCCGAGTGTAGCTTGAAGAGCCCAGGCGAAGTGGCCTTTAATTGGGAGATTAAAGATCGTTTCATTAACAGTAATTTATCATCTACCGTAATTTACCGTATTCACTTACCGTCCTTCGTGAATCCCATGTATCGATCCAAACTGTCTGACACTCGGAAAGGAACCATTCGATCGTCATTCGAACCGCCTGTGAAACGTCATTATTATTTTTGCAGATTTGCAAAGAGTACTGTATTTCTGAATACGATTGACAGAAAGATTGCGGTACCTTTAGATAGATCGATTCGGCTATTCGGATTGGAGGATCGTCCAGTACCGAAATCGAGCAGAATTGAAGAGGGAAGAGTAGGCGTAAGATTAAGGGCGAATTCGAGACCGGCTAAGAGAGCCCATTCAGAAACGAGCTAAAAATGGAAATTTGGCTGGTGATTACAGGTTACTAGTATATGTCACATATTGCATCGAATCTTCTAGTCAGTACTCGATAGTGTTATTGTGCAAAAAATAAATCAATAAGTTTTAGTTCGCGATTAACTAACCGATTTTCTCATAAGATAGTAGTTAGTTGGGTCGGGGACTCGTTTCTGCATCATTTTCAGCAGTAAATCAGAGGGAATTCGAGATTGGAGGGATCTGTAAGAAAAATGTGTATGAATTGAATGTCTATCTCAATGTAATCATGCTCAAATATTTGAATACCAACCTGTATACTTCCATTCTTGCCATATCTTCACTCATTCCTTCATTTCCATTCATTAATCTTCGTCTTTCTTGTTCACTTTCAACTACCAATTGATCAGCTCTCACTCCAACAACAGAAGAAAGATGATTGAGTAGCACCTGATTAATATTGATTACTAGAAGATTGGAATGAATACTGTACCTCATCAAGAAAGAATCCACATTCCTTCTTATTCGTGTATTCCACTAATTCCGAATCTCCACAATGAACAACAATGGGAGGAATTAGTTTGAGGAAACGTTGGCACGTACCCTGAAAGAGATTACTGTACTACTACACTATTGTCTTTAACTACCGTATCGTATCCCTAATCAACCGTAATCCCTTACCCTATCACTCTACCGTAATCTCTTACCCTATCACTCTGCACCAGATGATCCATCATTCTCATCAATTGGGGAACTCGTGAACTGGTTTGTCTCGTTCCACATTCACGTCGAAGTTTGCGTACGAAATACACCGAAGTCTGCAATTAATTTTTATCATTGATATACGAGACACCCGCTACGAATTGGCATCAACCAAGTAAAGCTATACGCTAAACGTGCACCAGTAAACCACCCGGAAAAAACAATATCTTCAAAAACGAGTCTAAGGTGCAAAAAAGGTTGCACACCCATAAAATTCAATGAAATGGTGACTATTCTTTACCTTTCCACTCTGCGACCGAATGCTAATGCCCTTGACGCACTGATCTCCTTGCAACGAAATCTGATACTGAGGACCGAAGCGAGAGATCGTAGACATGTACTGGAGATTCTGAAAGCAAATAAATTGGTTGATAATTACCCGTCGACTTTTTGCTATAGCGCTTCACCAAGTTCACAGGCTGATTAATGTTTTCGATTAATTCATGTTTGTCTCTCATAGATATCACCAAAGTAAATATTCAATATCGAACTGTCAAACGGCTCAAACGGCCCACCTTGAGTGCGAATAAATCTCCGGGGAGGTCGATGGTCGCTGTTTGGGAGCAGAATGAGGAGAGGAAAGGAGAGCACAGACGAAGAGGAATCGTCCTAAATCGAATAAAGTTATCAGTGATCTCCAAACCATTTGAAAGATCAAAGATCACTCACTTTGGCAATTCTTCAATTCTCTTTTCGAGTGCTCTTCTCCATTCAACAGTCATTGATGCCAATTCAATCGTCGTTGTATTATTTCGAGAGAGGAAATCGACAACGGAAGAAGAGAAGGAATTTATGAACTGAATTGGAGATTGATTAGATTGAAAAAATGGGGGAATTCTTTTCTTACCTGAATCTCTTCCCTTTCTCCCTCATCTTCATTCAATCGTTCATCGGCACTTCTTTTGATGTCAATTTCACGAACGTAATCCTTAAATTGAAACATTAAAATTTGAATAAAACAAAACATATGCTCATTTCCTCACCTTTCTACACCATCCGTCCCTGCTCTCCCTCTCCAATCTCTCCCTCCATCTTTTAGTTATCTCAACCACTGGTCGAGTCGAAAGAGTGTTCACGTTATCGTGAAGGCATCTGAAGAAAAATATGAAATTGTATTATCTACCACTCGAGCTAAAACTGATTTCCTCAACGCCGAGTTCCCTAACAAGGGAAGGGCATAAGTGGGCCGATCTCTCGAGCTAATCTGTTGTTGCCAAGTGAAATGTACACCATAGGGACGCTCAAAACCGCTTTGAGCGGATTGGATATAGGTTTCCTAAGAACCGAAAATCGATATTCAAAATTGCATGCTTTTGCACGGGAAAATTTCAAGCGCGAAACACTCACTCCTCTACCATTCCTAAGGAAGGAATAGCATGGCCCCTCATGGTGTAGCGGATAGCGCGTCTGCAAATTATTTTGAAGGTTGTTGGTTCGGAACCTTTTGGCTGCAGAATTTTTTGCAGTATTATAAATGTATTGTGGTTGCTGTTTTTACCACATTTTGTTACTCATTTTGATGCATTTGCTCTTTTGCTGAGCATCAAAGTTGAGTTTTATTCCATGTATTTTTCGCCGTTTCAAGAGATTTTCAGGCCACGACTCATAACCCCCATGCTTATTAGCACTACAAACTATGTCGGAAACTGATGTTTACGTAGAACTCATCTTTTCCATTGCTAGTGACGATCACATTTGCTCTATTTTATTCGCAAACGACCTCTTACAATTACCAAAAAATACACGGAATAAAATTCAACTTTGATGCTCAGCAAAAGAGCAAATGCATCAAAATGAGTAACAAAATGTGGTAAAAACAGCAACCACAATACATTTATAATACAGCAAAAAAATCTGCAGCAAAAGGTTTCGATCCAACAACCTTCAAAATAGTTAGCAGACGCGCTATCCGCTACACCATGAGGGGCCATGCTATTCCTTCCTTAGGAATGGTAGAGGAGTGCGTGTTTCGCGCTTGAAATTTTCCCGTGCAAAAGCATGCAATATTGAATATCGATTTTCGGTTCTTAGGAAACCTATATCCAATCCGCTCAAAGCGGTTTTGGGCGTCCCTATGGGGTACATTTCACTTGGCAACAACAGATTAGCTCGAGAGATCGGCCCACTTATGCCCTTCCCTTGTAAACGGATTCATCGAAACCTCAAACTCACTTGAACAATTCCTTCTGTAGATTGATCACAGTTCGCAGTTGTCTCTCCGCCCAGACATCCTGCATATTGATTGATTCCTGATTTACCGTAATCTACCGTACCTTCATCTCATCGATCGCCGTGAACAATCTTTCCATTGCGAGAATGTCCGAGGGACGGCGCTCCGCTGCCAGACCTGATGTTTTATTTAATTATTCCTATATACGCCAGTTATTATTCCTATATATACGATAAGATGAGGAACTATTACCACCGCGTCTACCCGTGGCACTGTGAGGTAATGGTGAAACCTCATACCCTCTGATTTAATTTATTCATAAAAGTTGGATATATAGCAGGAATTCGGCCCCTTTAATTTCGAACGCTTTAGTTGAGAATGCACGAAAAATCTTGAGAGTCTGATCACCAAAAACAAACAAAAATAAGACTCACGACATAGATCCTTGATCTTGGGGAGGATAAAGTAGTCCTTGCTCACTTCTCCCTTGTCCAATTCCTCGGAGTGACTGCAGTTCGTTTGCGGGTTCCGGGCGGCTGAAAGTATTTGTTTTTCTCACGAATCCCCAAGAAATATCGATTAATGTTTGATAAGAGTATTGTGAAACCCAGAAGTATCAGTACAATTTCAAAAACGAGAGGTAGAAAATTGCGACTACGATTTATTCAACATTTCAAGATTTCTGCAACCATCTCTTGATCGTAACCGTTTCTACCATATTCCCAGTACCAATACCGTATCATTCCATTTCTGTTAGTCGTCGCGAGCGGTTCCCTCTCCATTCTCTCTGATGGAGAGCGGTTTCTCCTAATTCCCCTCGTCTCTGCCAACGACTCAACAAGATCGGAATCCCCATCCAAGCCGGACTGGTCGCCGTGTGATGGGTATGACCGCCTAAGATGTTTGGTCCCTCAGAATCCAGGCTCGTATCTCTCGCTCAAAGATGGATTTTCGAGTTTGGAGGACTCGAACACACAGAAGACTCCAGCACACGCCATGCTTCGTTTTCGACCTACAGCGGGACTCAATCTGCGTGCAACTTCGTCAACAGTCCTTTCGGGAACCAAGGGAGCAGAATTCTTTCTCCAGCCATCGCGACTGTGACAAGGAAAGAAGACCAATCCACTTGCCCGAGACCCCTCGATATGACTATCTTGAAAGAAGAACGGCCTTCTGAAACCCCATCTTGATCAGCGCAACTTTGCGATAACTGATAAATCTGTATCTGTATGTAATACCGTATCCCTAATTCCTCTACCGTATCCCTACTGCCTCACCCTCCTCCACAATGGCCATCCGCTCGCTCTTCTTGCTCATCTGCTGCCGCATCGCATAGTACGTGTGGATCGGATGGATTCTGTAACGGAATACTGGGTAGACGACCCTTGTGTGATGCACATCTACCAGCCAAGGAAATATGTGTTTCACACATATTATTTGTTGCATCGAGATTGCTCTCAAGGATGTTTTCTGTAGGCCCACCTTCACATAACCAATAAAGTTCACCGATTCTACTCAAATCATCGAAGGAACGTTCATAAATTATCCACTTCTATCTTAGGATTAAAAATACCAACATAATTGCAATTTTACCTCGCACACGTGGCCACGAATCCTCCCAGATTGCCGATCTCCTTCTTCACGTCCAGACACAGCTGGGGAAGCCTGCGAATTTATCGATTAAATTTCAAAGATTCGTTTGTTTCGCCCGGAACTCTAGTGTTTCACCATCACTACGAAAGGTGAACTATCATGCAGAGCTTAATTGTAGCTTCTTCAACTTATATTTTAAATAAACTACAAACTGACCACTCGATCCAGTAGTTGGTGCAGCAGGACCGGGCCGCCTTCTCTAGCTTGACCGGCAGCTCGAGCGCATCACGAATGGGGGTTGCCTGAGGGGAAGTAATTCATTTATATGCCCAAAAAAGGGAAAGATCTAAAGGAACAGTAATAAGGCAATGAGAACGGATATGGAATACGACAATATATAAAAATTAATCAAATTCCTCACTCCCTCCTTCCATCCCGTCTCCGAGACGAGTCTCGACAGCCAGATCGCTCGAGCAATGTAGCGACGGGCTTTCGAGTCGTGCTCGATCCTGAATAGCATTTTCTTTATTTCTAGCGAAATCGCACAAAGAATTGAATCGAGATCTTTCCAACTCACTTTGCACCCTCGACGTAGCACAGAATCGCCTGGACACCGTACGAAACCGCTTGCTCCCTGTCTGCCTCGTTTACCCTAAAATCGATCGACATTGGCTAATTGTCAGCGCATTGTGTCGTGTTACAGTATATACCAAACACCATTCGCCATGGAATCGATATTCAGTTAGTTCTCGATCCCACCGTATCTACCGTATCCACCGTACCTCAGTCGCTCGAACATCTTATCCAGGTGCTTGGCCCACGCTGCATACGCGTGACACAGCACCAGCGGATCCTGCATGCCAACGGCCATCTCGAACGTTTTATACGCGTTGTCGGAACTGAAATGCACTTGCTTCAATACACTGAAATGTGTGCTTAATGAAGGGAGTCACGCCCGGTGAGTTTTCGATACAGGAAATTGCTAAAGGGGATGGAGGCCCGGAAAACACTAATAAAGAATTGATTTCCTTCTTAAAAAACAATATTCATGAGCCCGGAACATTCACGTTGCGAGTAGAGTTCGAAATACGGGTAATCGTCTCTTCATTTCACACACTCTCTCGCCTCTCTGACCGGTGAGAGAGTGTGGGAAATGAAGAGACGATTACCCGTATTTCGAACTCTAGTTGCGAGAAGCGGACAAGAGCTCGCATGAATGAACGATGTCAATAGTCTTGTGATTCCCGGTTCACAACAATAAAAAAATGGCCACTGACTCTTGCAGATCGCTGAGGATGAGCCCCCGCTGGGAGTAGATGCGCGAGAAGAATTCCTTGCAGACATCGTCCATCTGCACCTCTTCCGTCATTTGCAGCGCCTGGAATCACTCCATACATGAAAAAGCTAGTCGAAAACTACCTGGAATTCGAAAACATAACCCGCGTTTGAGGTTTCCGTCAACAAGGCATGTAACCTAGGATTCGTAAACACACCCCGCTTTCATGGAAAATGTCGGTTTCCAAGGTATTTTTCATAAACATACCCGGCTTTTGAAGGATTTTGTCACCTAACTTTTTCGTGTATGAATCACTCCATAATTAGTTTTTCGTTTCCCGGCACATCTCTGTTTCGGCACCATGCCAAAATGGAGTGAAAAAGCAAAATAACAATGAATCGCCACGCCCTGAAGAAACCACGCTATCATGGCCTTTTCACCATCAGATCTCTGTTCCAACATCATACCATAAGGAAGTGAAACAACCAAGAGGCAATGTTTACAAGATTCTTTGCCTTGCAATAATCTTTCCTCACCCTTCTCAGCAGTAATTCCTTCTGTTCTTCATTCGTCATCATTTCATCATTCGCCCATTCCCTCAGCAATTTCACGTGCTCAACAATCTTCGCTACCACTGAAGCGACGGGCATTGACGACTCGGAATGAATTCTGAAAAGTAAATTTCAAATTTAGTTGTGTTTCACCACCTGTCACATCGCTGTTTCCGATTCAATAGACATGAGCAGGTACGGATCGAATATAATTTCGAATTGGCATGACTTTATGAAAAAATTAGAGCAATTCCACCTACCGTACTCTAGGGCTACAGTACCCCCCCCCAATCAATCGATACAACTCACAGATTGAGTGCGTGCTCCGCTTGTTCGTATAGCCGCGCGGATCGGAATGAACGAGCTGCGAGGATCTGGAGAAGACCATTAGTATTCAATTTAGAGAATTGTTTTTACACAAGTTTTTCACAATATTGCCATCCGGAACCACATGCAAGGTAAAGCTGTGCAAGTAAACAGAATTACAAAGGGTACTCCTTCCCCGTCCCTTTTCAAATAGCCAAATAGTGATCGTATTCTCATGAGAAACCCTCACTTACACCATTCACTTTCCTTTAATTACTATCCCGGATAGCTATCTAAAATCTGAATATGAGCTTCTTCTTCCCTCACCTGAGTGTGTATCAACGAGTGCATCGGCAGTGGGAGATGGCCCATGCTGAACTGCGTGTTCGGTTGGGTGTGCTGCTGCAATCAGTTCGTGATAGACTACCGTAATCTTCTCGAGACCACCGTACCCCCCCCTCCCCTAAAGTATCCATTGGCAGATAAAGTCATTTGGCGATTGAATACCGTAACTGAAAGCCCTAATTCTAAACTACCGTACCCCCTTGGCGATCCAATCGTCGAAGACACGCGACAGCTTCACGAACACGCGCTTCCTGAAAATATTATATGTTGTTCACACACTGCCTGCTTCCATTGTTCTTGTGGAAAATCTTGATGAGATATGCTCCCTGTGAAACTGCGAGAAACCGTCAAAATTATATTATTGTTTTTCAGGGGAAAACTTGATATCATCAGCATCTTCTATTCACACGATGCTACATTCAATCACTGAATCACAATAGCACCAGGTCCTTATCTTGTTAAAAAAAATTAAGGGAAATAAAAATTCAAGGAAAAATCGCACCCATTGAATGCTCCCCACCCGATTATCAATTTATCAGTTATCATCATACCTGATATTCAAGAAATCCGCCGATACCGGCAGATCATCGTGGAGGGACGGTGATCGATAGCAATTGTACGTGCCTCCCTGGGCGAAGAACGCCCCGTTGTTGTGGCTCCTGGCAATTTACCAATTTCTTTTAGGCTCGAGATACCGTATACATTGAGAGGATACCGTAGGGTTTCTAGATGACCCGATCTGATATTTGTTTGATTGACTCGACAAAGGTAGCGCTCATCCATTGGGCATCTCCAAATTCACTGTGGCTTGAAGTAAAAGCGAAGCAGCAGTGCGCCTAGTCGATGAGCTACAGTTTAGAACACTGTTCTAAGCCCTAGAGGATAAGGAGAATACTTATATTTAATAATAATTAAACAAAATACCCTAACCACGTCCTCCATGTCTTGATGACTCCTTTCAGCTCGAGGATCAGTGGTTGACTGAACGGAGGATTGGACGGATGAAGGGCGCAGGTGACATTGGCTGCGTCGCACAGATCCTGCGTCAGGTGCGCCATCTGCAAGGAAATGATCTTTGATCTTTGGTCTGGAAGAATAGTGGAATTGATTCACACACGGAGGGTGCTAATGATCAAAGTTTCCCGATTTCACAGAGACTAGACAGATCCGTGAAGCAACATTATTCCTAGTGAGGAATGCCAATATCATTGATATTGGGCCAGAATTTCGGATGATTAATGTATTTGTTTTATACATGCCAAGTACGTAAAAGTAATCAAAGAGTTCTGAATTCAAAGTGATTCATAAGATTCGCGAAACTGCAGTTTTCCTAGTGAAAATTTGAAAAAAAAATCATATTCAAAGAATATTCCTAAATGATCAACGATCAACGCGTAACCTATAGTAACTTGAGATGCCCGTACCATCAGCTAGTAACTGCGAATCCCAAATCTGAAAGATCAAAGATCACCAACCTGAAGTAGCTTGAGATGGCTGACGCCCACAGCAGCCGGCAGCAATCTCCACTTGCTCACTCCAAGGGCGAAGGATTCCTCGGTCGCTCGCTCGCTCACTTGCTTGAACTCGGCCACCGTGTCGCCCATGCCGTCCATTACCTGTGAGGAGGTTGTGATTGGACATGGTTTGGCAGGATTATTAGTAATTCAGAAATATCTTGAGAATATGGCAACAGCCTGAAACGCAAAAGGAAGTGCAATATTATTAAGTTGTATTCACATGGGATCGCCTCGACGCATTGTTCACTCCCCAATGTAAGTGAATATGGCAAAACGATGAAGCACGAAACTGAATGGGAGGTCCAAATATAAATTAAAAGCCTACCGCAATGAGAGCAGAGTACTGATGATACTGCAGGACGAAGTCGGGCGGAAGGCAGGCCGAGAGCTGCAAATAAGACAATTAAAAATGTTTTCTTTTATGGACCGCTACTTTCCCCGAAATGGTGTACTATGTGGCTTTTGGTTACTGCCGTTCAATAAGAACTGATAGAGAGCTACCGAGGCAATACTTGGAATTCCCGCAGGGCAATAATAATATCGTACAGTGATGATCGCTCCCCTTATAGACTCCAACCCTAGTTATATTTAATTACCTGTTCCTTGCACTGTCTCATCATGAGGAAGGGATCCTGACGATGGCTGGCAGCCCGCATTAGCACTTTCGCGTCCTGAATTTATATTATTAAATATTATTTGTTTATTCCTTCACAGACAATGATGTACTGCTCACTACCGCATCCTCTTCAACATATAGTAATGTTGAAACACGAATCGAAATGAAATTTTTAGGAAAATTTACCGCCTGATTCGGGAGATTCGCCAGCTCTTCCACGTCCGCCCAGTGACCGAGGTTCATCAGGCATCTGAGATTGTTAGCATTATTTAGAAGCCAGGCAAACATCATCGTCATCAATCCCCCACTCCTACCTCTATCTATAGCTTCATTCAGCAGCGCCAATTGTAGATAAACCCGCCAATTACTGCATAATTATCGTATTTATCATTGATTTTAATATTTAAAAATAATTAATTGTTAAATGAGTCAGTTGTAGTTCGTGGTGTGCCCACGACGACTTTTTCGTGGTGTAAGATTACTGTATTCTAGAAGTTTCCATTTGACCTTTTCTCTTCGTTTTTCCTGTAATTTCTAGTTAATTCTCTGCGTAGTGTTCGTCGCTGGAGTTATTATTGTCTGAAGTTTCTACAATAAATTCTTCTATTGACGTCCACGTCCTCGGCTGCAGTTTATATTCATCAAGGCCTATGAATTAGCTGGATATTCTTCTAAGTAAGCTTTCCACTTTATTATTTTGATATTTGTGGTTCGCCTTTACGTGTACCTTCTTTGTGAGCCTTCAACCATCTTACGTGAGCCGGTTGAAGGGGTACATTCTGTCAGCTTCGTGCGTGAGACAGATTAGGGAATTGTTTGAGTCGAGAGACTAACTGACCATCTAACGTGAGCCGGTCAGTTAGTGAGAATTTGCGTTGCGAGTAGCTGCAGTTTGTCATCTTACGTGAGCCGACAACTGTAGTTATTCGAAGGAACATCTAACGTGAGCCGTTCCGCAGATTATCATCTAACGTGAGCCGATAATCTGTTTCGTTTGTGATAACGAGGTTGTGTGTCGCATTTCATCTCGGTGAGCGTAAGCGCTGCCCAGATTCTGAATTACGTCATACTTCTGAGTTGTTACTGTGATTATCTCCGATTATTTGAGTGCGTGTTGCTGCAGTTTATTTGTAATCTGCAGTAATACGAACAATAATAATTGTGTGATACATTACATGGGGGCTGAGCCTAGTTTGAACAAGAGGATTGTTTGAATTGTGATAATTGAGTCATATCAGGATGGCTGGAAGTGATATTATCGATGAGAATAATATGCTTGGATCGCTGTTTGAAGAAGAAGAGAAGATGGATGAGATTGTGCCGACTTCTGTTGATAATTCTCTGGCAAATGCAGCTGCAAATATTATTCTCAATGGAAATGAACAAGTGAGTGATAATGGTGTTCCTCGTAGGTCGCGCTCGCAAAGAAAGGAGCTAGAAACGAGTAAAGAACCGCGTGACGTGTTGCAACGTGTGTGTGAGGGAATGTTGCGATTGAGAGAGAAGCTGCTGAAAAGAGAACAGGATAAGGGTGCTACTGCTAAGGAAGTGGCTGAGTTTGAGAAGTATTTCGACGATGAGAAAAAGATTATTGCTGCTGATATTACTATTCTTGATAGTGCACTGGTGATTCGAAGTGGTGAATCAAAAGAGAAAAAGCGATTGTTGCTATATTATGAGGATGAAAAGAGAAAGACTGATGAACTACGTAAGGCATTTGGAAAGGCCATTGAGGGCACATTATTTGTCGATGTTCTTGAGCTCCGCTGTAGTTTCAATGAACTTTCTGAGAAGATAAAAGTCAGAGATGAGAGAGATGCTAGAATTCTGAGGGAAACTGATTTCGAATCAATCGAGGAAATGGCAAAGAATGTGCGTACAGTGCGATCGGAGAGTACTGGGACTAGGTTATGCGAACTTGTTACTCAAGCGCTCAAGGATATGGAGCTCGAGGACATGGTTGAGGTGGTTGAGGAAGTGAACTCGTTGAGAGATAAAAATGATCGGATGGCTGATACTATTGAATTGATTATGAAAGAAGTGCAAGTATTGCATGTGAATGAAATAATTGATTCAATTAAGATGTCGATGCTGAAGCGCAATGAACTCGAGAAGAAGTGCAAGGAGCTGCAGATTCATTTCTGTAATGCAGTGGATACAGTTGAGAAGCTGACGCGAGAGCGTAATGAAATGGCTGCAGAATTGAATGAAGTCAAGAAGAAGTTACTGAGTGAGTATGATTCTGGCAATGAGGGAGTGAATGGAAGTGATGAGTTTGAGTCTCAACTGCAGAGGCTGAGAATGATGAGAAGCGATCGAAGGCCACTGCAATTTGTATCTCATCATCATACCGTGGAACAGACGTTGCCACAGCACGGAAGTGGAGAGCTGAGAAGGATACATCAGAACCAATCAGGTGTGAGAAATCTCCCAATGGGTGGTAGTGCTGTTGGTGCTGAAAATGTTTCTCCTCGAGCGATTATTAGTGTTGATCCGTCTCGGTTGCCGAAGTTAATTCCATTTGAAGGTACAAAAGAATCATGGAAAGTGTTCAGAGATGGATTCTTGTTGCGATATGAGCATATGGGAGGTGCAACTGCTAAACAGATACTGATTGAATCATTGACTGGTAGAGCTACGATTGAGTACAAGGGTCTTCCTGATGAGTACAGGAATAAGTCGATCAGAGATTGCTTGAGCTGGTTGGAAGGGCGATGCTTTGGAAGTGCACTTTTTTCTGCATTGGATATGGAGAGAACATTCAGAGCGATGAAACCCCAGGGTAGAAGGGTCGATGATGTGTGTTTTGAGTTGGAATCGATGGTTGCTAGGATGCATCCGGGTGACGTAGTAGCACAGGAGAAAGCGAAGCGTCTGCAGTTGACTATTGTGTATGAAAAGAGTGTTGAGTACAGAGATCTACTGAAGATGTTACAAGAGAACAAGCAGTATTCTGAGATGAAGAGTCACTTGCAAGTGTCTGAATATATGGGAAGATTGAGTGGTTATCAGAGATATGATAATGGTAGTCATGCGAGTGATCAATGGAATACAAGGAACGGCAATGGAAGCCGCAGTGATTTTGATAGATATGCGAATATGGAGTGTTTCGGATGTGGGCAGAAGGGCCATCCGAGGAGCAGATGTCGCAATGTGCAAGGTGCTGGAGATAATAAAGATGCTCCGGAGATTATTGAGAATCCAGTGAATACAGTGAGTACGCCGCAGACTATTCCACCAGCAGGTACTGGGAACAACTGGAGAAGTGGTGAGAATAGGTACGGTAGTGGGAATAATGGAAACGGAAGTTCAAATCGGTACAATGCAGCAGCAAGAAGGCTGACTATGGGTGTAGATACAAGTGGTGGAGTTGCGCGCAAGAAGGCGTTTGAGCAACAAACCAAGGAGACAGACGATGACAAGAGAAAGATGCGAGGATGTATGCCGCAGTTCTTTAAGAAGTCTCGATTTGTAAATGGTATTATTGGAGGACTGCAAATGAGTGCATGTCTGGATTCAGGAGCTGATGTTAGTCTCATTGATAAGAGAAGAGTTGATCTGATGCAGGAAGGACTGCAGATCATTCCAGATGTTCAGTATACAATTTGTGATGCTCAGAAGAAGACGATCAAGACAGTTGGTACGATCGTAGTGGATGTTAAGATGGACATTGGTAATCCATGTAAGGTTGGATTCATAGTTGCTGAGTCTGATATTGAGGAGGTTCTGTTGGGAACATGTGCACTCGAGGCAATGGGACTCGAGTTGAGACTCAAGGATGAGCCGCAGATAATAAGTGATTCGATTGTTCCTGCAGTAGTTCAAGGAAACGAACGTAGTGTTCTGCATATCAAGAACAGTGGTAATGCTGTTGTTAACGCATTGAGCAGGAATTCAAGAGTGGAATTACCTGATGAGAATGATGGCTGCAATGACAATATTGATGTTGTTCTGAGAAGTGTTGTGCTTGGTAGAGGGGAGAATGAAAGAAGGGAAAAGAGTGAGAGCACTGGGGAGCACGAGGAAGCTCGAATATGTGCTGTGACGATTGATACTGAAATTGAACGTACTGATTTCAGACGTGTGATCATCATCGGTAATGCTCTTCATCCCGACTACCACTGCAAGGATTGTGGCCGAAGATCATTCAAGCAGTGCTTCCCTGATGAGAAGGAGCCGATGGCATCCTGCAGATTTGATACATTGAGAGAACTCGGAGCATTGTTGGATCTGAGAGAGAGTGCCAAGGATCTCGCACCTTTGGAGATCAAGCAGAGATTTGCTGCAGTTGTTACTAATCGAGATGTCTCTTCACAGTCACTCAAGTTGGCATACAGAAAAGGCATATGCAGTCATATCCTTGATGCAGTTGATATGGATTTGATATCCAAGAATGGAGTTACTGTAGAAGGAGAGGACTCGAAAGTGAGTGATGCACTTACTGAAGTGCTTGGAAGACAGAAGTTATCGAGGAAGCCCCTCGTTGTTTTCGTACCAAGCTGCAGTCGTATACTGAAGTGCCATGGAGAGTGGAAGGAACTGGAATTTGTTGAATATGAAGATGAAGAGGACCTGAAGATGAAGATCAAGTCAATGGAAGCTGAAGATTCTTTCCCGAAGTCGATTGTTATTCTCATCAAGATGGGATTCGCGCTGAAGCATCTCAAGGAATTTCGAAGCTATATTGAAGAAATCGTCAAGAAGAATGATGTCGCTGCATATATCGGATCGGATATCTTACCAATGAATGCGTCGGAGGAGCAAGTGGAATCTGTGAAAGTTAATCAGATGTGGTTGACTCAATGGAGGCTGGAGAACCCAATCAAGAATCTGATCATTGTTTCTGCAATTTCTGCACTTATTTGGTCAATACATCAACTTGTGAGCTTGTTCATTCTGGCCAAGAAGGAGACCAAGGAGTTATTCGAGGAAGCGATGAAGCATATCGTCTATGGAGCTGAATTTTCTTTTGCGAAGGCAACTGAGAGGAAGATTGCTCACGTGAAGAGATTTGGAGATGGAGATGATACCAGACCAAGAAAGAAGGGCCGTAGTTCATACGTATCTCCGAAGTGTTTTAACTGCAACAAGATGGGACACATTTCAAGAGACTGTCCGCAGAAGAATGAAGTTGTCGAATGAGGACATTCGTTTTGGAGGAGCGGGGCGTGTAGATAAACCCGCCAATTACTGCATAATTATCGTATTTATCATTGATTTTAATATTTAAAAATAATTAATTGTTAAATGAGTCAGTTGTAGTTCGTGGTGTGCCCACGACGACTTTTTCGTGGTGTAAGATTACTGTATTCTAGAAGTTTCCATTTGACCTTTTTTCTTCGTTTTTCCTGTAATTTCTAGTTAATTCTCTGCGTAGTGTTCGTCGCTGGAGTTATTATTGTCTGAAGTTTCTACAATAAATTCTTCTATTGACGTCCACGTCCTCGGCTGCAGTTTATATTCATCAAGGCCTATGAATTAGCTGGATATTCTTCTAAGTAAGCTTTCCACTTTATTATTTTTATATTTGTGGTTTGCCTTTACGTGTACCTTCTTTGTGAGCCTTCAACCATCTTACGTGAGCCGGTTGAAGGGGTACATTCTGTCAGCTTCGTGCGTGAGACAGATTAGGGAATTGTTTGAGTCGAGAGACTAACTGACCATCTAACGTGAGCCGGTCAGTTAGTGAGAATTGCGGTGCGAGTAGCTGCAGTTTGTCATCTTACGTGAGCCGACAACTGTAGTTATTCGAAGGAACATCTAACGTGAGCCGTTCCGCAGATTATCATCTAACGTGAGCCGATAATCTGTTTCGTTTGTGATAACGAGGTTGTGTGTCGCATTTCATCTCGGTGAGCGTAAGCGCTGCCCAGATTCTGAATTACGTCATACTTCTGAGTTGTTACTGTGATTATCTCCGATTATTTGAGTGCGTGTTGCTGCAGTTTATTTGTAATCTGCAGTAATACGAACAATAATAATTGTGTGATACATTACACAATGCGCCAGGTAATCTCTAGGCTAGCTAGTTACTAGAGATTTTACTAAATAACAAAGTAATCCGGCTCACTCCTGATGCATTCTCGTCCACGCATCCGTCTCATACTGAGCGATGGCCACTGCCATTTGCGACTCCCCGTCCTCCTCCTCCTTGATATCTGCGCCCAGCTCGCCTGTAATTAGAAAATTATTATTGATTACTCGCCTGGAGTTTTCGATGACACTATGCCAACGTGTGTTTCACTCTTCCTACACATGTTACACGGAACAAGGACATCTAATTTCGCTGCATTTTGTCGTATTTCAACAAAAATCTCATTGAACAAAAAAATTGACACTTCTCTGTTTTTTTGAGCCTTTTCTCGCAGAGTATAGAGCGGTCGTAGCCCGGGCAAAAAAAACAACAGAGAAGTTCCAATCTCTCAACGAACCTTCCATGGCATGCTTGCTCACGAGTCGTTCCAGTCTGTCGAGATGCTCGATCTGCAGTTCCTCCAGGAGATTCAGCGCGTAGACGTATTCGCCCTGAAACGACGATTAAGCTGGAATATTTTAGTCAATGCTGTGACCCGTAACATTTCAGTTTCACGTTTGGCCGAGTAATAACATCTCAGTTTCACAAATTTTACTAGAGGCGGAGATATCAGTTTCATTCAATTCTCCATTCGTTGACATTCAAAACCGATAATAATCAAACCCAGGACCTCCATACCTTTGCCATTGCCTTGACTGCCCTGACAGTCTCTGGCACAATTTGCCCTAGTAGTATCATATCAGCTTCATACATTGTACAAGACACGGAGCTTTCAGTTTCATTCAAATATCTCTTCGTTCACAATCAAAAACCGATAATAAGCAAACCCAGGACCCCCATACCTTTGTCATAGCCTCGACCGCCCTAACAGTCTCTGACATGATTTACCCGAGCAATAACATCTCAGTTTCACACATTTTACTAGAGGCGGAGATATCAGTTTCATTCAATGAATACCATACCAATTTATGAGCAAGCAAATGAATCTCTCAAACCTTGGCCATAGCCTCGACCGCCCGGACAGTCTCGGGCATGAATGCTCTCCTCTGCCAGATTGCACTCTGCTGATCGGTCTCATTCATGTCAGCGTAGAGGGCGTTGAGGGATTCCAGCGCGTCCTGAGTGGAAAATTTATTTGAGTCGATTACGGTATCTAATCGATAAGCTCAAGGAATTAAGAAGCCCAGAGTGAACTATTGTTCTCAGTAGATACTCTCATGCAACCAGGTAGTTTCGGGTTGAATGATACAATGATCTCGCGAGAAAGTGATCTTTTTTGCTGAAGATCAGGTTGTTCTCTGCTAAAACTAAACCCTAATATTTTCATTCACTAGGTGGATTCCAACTTCATGACTTCAAGATCCTCATCGAATCAAACTTTTCCGATCGTGTTCACTTCTGTATGAGAAAAAGACTGACCAACTGCTTGGCGAATCTCGTTGGAAGCTCCGGCCCGGCCACTTCCTTCAATCTCTCAGTGAGAGATTCACAATGGGAAGCCTCCTCTTCCAACATGAGCATACCGAGGTAGAAAGTGCGATGGCGAGAGGAGACGTACTGAAAAGGATTAATATATTTTCCAGCAGTCAATAATGAAGTTGAAATTAACAAAGTGTTTAAACGACTTGAGATGTGCACTTTGTGAAACACCAAATGTCTGGTAATGGCAGATCTGACTTCTCGACACTCGTACCATCATTTTATTTTTTATATTTACCCCGGATTGGTCATGTATACTAGATCGACCTAGATGCGTCCACAGTTGATATCCTTGTGCAGCACCAAATACCCAGGCTATTGTTAACTTGAAAATTCAAAATGATCTTTCTTGCCTAGTCGTTGAGACAACAGCGCTAACTAGCCTTATCGAATTGAATTTCGAAAATGCTCACCTTGACGAGTGCGGGTGCGAATTGAAAGGGTGGCTGGCACTTGCTCAGTGCTTCGATGATCACTGAGAGGGCGGAGACGGGCTGATTCGCCTGGGGATTGGTATTAATATCATAATTTTTACATGAATAGCCCCATTTTATCAGTTATTAACCGCCTTTCAAATGATATGATCTTGATGAAACACAAAAGAATCTGTGGCTTCAATGTTTGAATCTTTGTATATTGAAAATATTACAAGCCAAAATCATCCGAAACATACGCTGAGTGATATGAAAACTAGATGAAGCACAACAGCACCAGCTCCAAATTCTTGCCCGCTCACAAGAGAAATATCAAATAAATCGAACGTGTGCACTCTGCATGAACACTATATGAAACACAAGCCAACCTACCTCTAAATCATCAGAAATAAGGGATAAACAGTACCTGTGCCATGTGCGTGGCGCTGCTGAGGAAGTTGGGAAGGACGGACTGCAGTTGGTGACGCTCCTACAATGTAATTTACTTAAAATGTTTACAATTTATAGAGTTTAAAGCAACAAATGGGAATTTATTAGTTATTTGGGCTATTTTCAAGCAGATCTAACCGTGCAGAAAGAAGGGAATTCTCTAAGAGTGAAGGCTGGGCCAAAAAAAACAAGTAAGAGCAAAAAAGGAATTAAATTCAACAAACGTAACTCACCTGAGGGTGCAATTCAGTCCAGATCGACGTGAGCAGACGCGTGAACAGCGAGCGAACCATTGAGGGATCTACGAATCATTTTGGCTTTGTTTTACTAAAGAAATCCGATCCATAAAAGTAGCATCGGTGAAACCGGAATGTTCATTGCAACTTTAGTATTGATGAAAGTTGAATAAACACGCTTTGTATTATTCTATACACAAAATAGTAAGGATACATTACATTACGTGGGAAAACTGGTACACGTAGCAATGGTGAAACCCGAAAGCTGATTGAAATTTATGTCTGGTAAAATTGAATAAACAACGCGAACCTTGCACGGCCCAGATCAATCCCATCAAATGGTTGAGGATCTCCTTCTGGAGATTATCCGATCTCGATTCGGCCAGTAGATTTCGTCGCTCATTCAGAAGTTCCGAGAGGCGATGCTGAGATGGAAAATCAATGTCACATACAGTATCTCTCGATGTCCTACCGTACCCTCCAATACCGTACCCCATCCTCACCTTCTCATCATCCGTTTCCATTGGTTCATCTCTCCTTTCCTCTTCCATTGGTCCATCTTTGATCAGCCAATCGATCGTCGCTCCAAAGGTCGCAGTTTCGCGCAGGTTCAGTTTGTGTCTCGTTTCTGAAGGAAGTTGCATTTTCCAGAATTTAGAGGTACCATTAATGAACGAAGCCAGATATTGTTACATAAAAATCACAAAACAGTAAACTAACTGGTCGGATCGGCGGGGAACGCGCATCTAATGATGAGGAAGAGGGCGTGTTTGATCCAGAATGTATCACGCATCAGTGTCCTGAGAATGGAAAACATTGATTTTTGAGACCAGTTGAGGGGTGGTTTCACAGCTACTCCTAGTACGTTGAAGGCCTCTTAGATCTCAATTCAGCGTCAACTGCTGGTGGAAAAAAAACTATTCTCGAATAGAAAGATCTACATTTTTGACCGGGCCGTCCCGAATTCCCCTGTGTTCAACTGACCAATCATGCTGGGCGAATATGTACATCAATCTGGCTGGAAGTGTGGACGGAACGTGCTTCTCAAAGGCATTCAAGAACGCCGTCCGTGTAGAATCGTCCATCATTAGCAACTGAATAAGATATTTGTTTTTTTCTCGATAGACCGGGTCGCTGGACCACTAAAACATAACGCAGATCTGGTAATGAATGGGCACAGTGAAACTGCAAAGTCACCACATCCTAAATCGCCCAAATCCTAACGGATTGTTCAAGATTAGGTCAATGTATGTATGTAGTGAAACACCAATCCACCAATTTCTCAATAATCATAATTCTCATACCGGATTGGTCAATCCCCAGTAGTACGCATCCTCCAATTTCACCGCGTACTCCGTCCTTCTCAGCACATCGTGTTCGAAGATGTACAGGACTAGTTGCTGAAAGGGGGTATATATTAATTAGCAGCTAACCACGAACTCAATATCAAAGTACAAACTCAATCTACAAGATATGTGCTGGTTGAAGCACAAAGAATCCTACTCGTCTTGTTTGCCTATCACAGATTACTTCATGCCTCGCACCATTCTCGCTTCTTATCTCACTCATTGTTGTTTACGAAAAGTGCCCTAGTATCCTAGTATCCTAGTTGCAAAAAATAATGCAAAAAATACCTTACCTGTAGGTACATCTTGGACAATTCAATGTAGGCGGGCGTCTTCGAGCGGAATCTCGACCGAATGACTTGACTGAGCTTGACGACGATGCCGAGACCGGGATTGGCAGTGAGCTGTGAGGCAGGTCAGAGATCAAAGATCAGTTAGGAAAATTATGAAATCAGTATTTTTTATACTGTAGGGAGCGTTGAAATCAGACCACCCCTCCCTCTCCCTCCCTTATCTACCCCTCGAAACCCCCGTCCACCAACTTTAGCCGTATGAATCAGTAACGAAAATTATGAAATTGTTATAATTTTGCACAAGTGAAATCAGTCAACCATATCCCTCCCTCCCTTGTCCTCCCCTCGTAAACCCCGTCCACCAACCTCATCCGTGTGGGTGACAATCAGCTCCCTCGTCAGTTTGATGATCATATCCAGAAGTTTCTCGTGTGTGGAATCGCAGAAGGGAAGAATGACCTGCTAAGGTGCAATTTAGCCAACACCAGGCAATTTCGAGTTATCGAACGATCTCAAGAACCCCGATTGGCGAATTGTCACTGATCGCATGATCACTGTGCTTGCAAACAAATTAGATATTGGAGGCAGCCACTTACCGGATTGCCTCAGATACTTAACCGAATAATAGCATAGAAACTCTGTTCCGTCTCATCTATGGTTCACGAAACTGATAAACTGTCCCTTACCATGCCTGCCAGCTGCCTCCTCTGGTCCTGTGTCATGTGACCCACTCGCGGTCTTAGCAGATCCAATGCGAGTGTCGCCGTGTCACAGATGCCCGAGATCACTGCAATTCTATCTTTTCGCGACCTGGTAAAGTTCAAGTTTCACGGATGCTACATGTTTTCATTCATCGGCTATTTTCTGATTTATCCCTCTATTGTTCCGTGTGAATAATCTAAAATAAGCCTAAATTCAACTGAAGATTAAGAGAAAAAACACTAGCAAAGTTCCGGTTCCATGAGCGCCACATCTTATTGTGATTAATGGAGGGACAATGAGAGGCTTGAAAAAACAGGCAAGAAAAAATAAGATATATTAACGCACTCTCTGTCCAGACCATTGGTTTCTGGTTCCGTGAACGCTACACCTTCTCACCTTCATACGAAAGTCAATATCAGCTTGGATTCTCCTTCCATAAAAATAATATAATCAAACTCCTCATTCTTCTCTCTGGCCGGATCGGTTGTCAAACACCAAGAATTCAAACTAAGTTAAGTAGACAATCACTAGCAAGTTTCATGTTCCGTGAATGCTACATCTTCTTGTGATTATTGAAGGATCAATGCCACCGTTCCCAATGGTAAAAAAAAACAAATAATAAAATAAAACCACTCACTCTTCTCTCTGGCCGGATCGGTTCCCATCGTTGTGAACTCGCGCGCCGCTTTGATCAGCACCTGATATTTAAAATTAATTTTAAATATTCGAATGTTGAAAAAAGTGGCCTGGACATACCTGTGCCAAGTATGTACTTGGAATTTTTGCTCCCTATACTAACGGGAAGCCGCGATTAATTAGGTATTTTTTCAACGGGTAGCCGACCTATTCCTCTCAAAAACTGTCCTATTTTGCACAAAATACTCAATAATTCAAAAATTTCTTACTGGGAGCCGACTTTTCTCTAGTATCAGAAATTTTTTAACGGGTAGCCGCGTACTTAAGTACATCAGGTACGCAGGTATGGGCCTGGTGCACCACAGTTTCATCGCGGGCATAACTAAAGAACAATTCTGTAACACTAATTAATCGATAATTTAGATCACTGAATGACCAGCTACTGCCACGCTTCAACTTTCCTATGAACTTTGACTCAAAATATTCAGGCAATTCTATCATGGCGTTCAGAAGCGTAAATACAAACAATCCTTACCTTCATCATATTCTGCATGCAGACTGTATCGAGATAATCGGGCTGCGATTGGCACATCGCCCGAAGGAGATTGAAGGCAGTGTACACTGTCGTGATAGAGGCGGATGGGTTCCTGGATTGGGGGTGATACTTAGATTTGATATTGACAAGACCAGTACGTTAGTGCTTCAACTTCACGTTGAAATAGCAGTAATACACAGCGAAGCCAGTATTTGCACTTTGCTCCTTCGAATCAAACAATTCTCAATGATTGGCTAGTACCAAGGAATTTTAGTGCCACGCTATGGCTTCATCTCTAAAAGCGAAAAAGAACGAAGATCGACCATTGGGTCCCCATCTCAGAACATAAATTCTTTAAAAAATCAAAATACTCAACCACATACTTATCATATCCCGTGAAGGTGTCGTTGATGTACTTGCCGACGAACTGGCTCAGCGACTGCAAGGTTTGTGTTTCACTTATTTTATGAATTATCTGTTTTATCCCCGGAGCAATGCTTTTCTCGCTCAGTAGAACTATACCTGCACGAACATTTTCATTCATACGAAATCGGCAAGTTTCGCGTTTCATCTATTTCAGAAGAGTACCAATTTTATGGACGGGCAATTACATTGTTTTTGTTGATCCACTATATAAATATCACAAAATCGTTTAAATTGTCTTTTTTACAATCTTATTTAACAATACATTTAGATTCAATCCCTACCTCATACTCATCCAATCCACAGCTGCTCGTGCTCGAATTGTCCATCAGTCGGCTGACCAGTGCAGTAGCCGCGCGCGTCAGCTGAATGCACTGAAGATCCGCATTTTACCCATGATAAAAGGACAATATCTCGATATTTCCAATGAGTTAGCGCTAATTATCAACTAATTATTAGTAAGCTAATTATTAATTATTAGTTATTAGTAAGCCTATTAGTTATTAGTAAGTTATTAGCGCTAATTATCAACTAAGTCTATTCCATCTTCTTTCCTACCATAGACCATTACGAAATAAGAGCCCATAATTCTAATTTGTAACTAACCAGTGCCGACTGGACTTGAATGCAGGTCTTGAGTGCCTGCTGCAGTGGGTGAATCGTCGCGAGCGCCAACTTCTTCGGCTGGAAGGAATTATTGATAAGGACCGGACGTTGATAAGATTATGACAACCCGCATTTCTCTAGTGAAGAGCTTGTGCTGCAGCACAAACGTCGCCGGCAAAATGTTTTCGGCGCCTAAGACAGATGCCTAATGCACCACCTGATCTAACAATTTTTCACCGTCAAGGACATCAACAGTCTACTGTAGCCACTCTAACCAATATTTCCAGTCATCATTACAATAATCTGCTGCGATGGTACATTGATCATTATTACCTAATGCTATGCAAGAATCTCAGTCTGTAGAGACTAGTGATCAAGTAGCAGCAGCGAAACACTAAAGATGTGGTTGCAAATCGACTCGTGTGAGTCGTGTCAGAAGATGCATCAACGAAATGAGCCCTCGAAGCAAAGAGCAAGCTATCGTATCCTCTCTAATCAATATTCCCACTCACCATTACAGTAATCAGCTGCGACAGGACCTCCAACGTGTTACTTGCCGTGTAGAAGTGGCTGGAGATGGCGTGGTACTCGCTGCGTTGTTGATGGCCTAGGACTGCAATATTAGAAAATGGAAAACATACTGACTCATTTCGTTACGAATTGACTTTTGTTTGTTTGCTATTAATTTCCCTCTTCAACTCTCGATTTTATTGCAACTCACGGAAAGCACTATTAATGGCGCAGATTCATCACCCAACTCAGTATAATAGCCCGAGAAAAAATGGATTTACTCACCTGCTTGCAGTGCTTGCACTTGATCATTGGTGATCGTCAATTGCTTCTC
>LS487226.1:7305-36812 GCA_900490705.1 Pristionchus arcanus | reverse complement strand
CCCCCCCCCCCCCCACTCACCGATGCTCCTTCTGCTCATCTCTGCTGCCGCTTGGGCGTGCGCGGGCGGGGTGCCCGGCAGACTCTGCTGCTGAAATGAAAGGAGTCATTATTACGATACGTTCCACTCATCGTCCACCTAGTCCCTCATAGCGTTGTCGTTCGACTGTAAAATTTAATGCACTCGCTAAGAGTGAATCCACTAAACGATCGATAACATTTAATTGTATTTTTTTCCAATTCATCTGATATAAACTGCATGATGTCACTAGCATGTGCCTATATGAACTTACCATAACCGGAAACTGCCAATTTCATATGTGTTTGTTTTTTTTTCAAAAGTATTCTAGCAAGTATTAAGTTTATGTTAGCGGAATACAATGTCCTATGACACAGCCGTGAAACACCAACCAACAAAGTATCCACCGTGAAACGACTATTACCCAAGTTATCTTTTTTTTATTATTACGCAGGAAGAAGATGAAATTAGAGAAGAGTGACTGAGACTCTCTATAGCATCTCCGTGAAACCACTATTGCCCAAGTTGTCAAATTCTCACCGAAGTAGCAATCTTGAAGAGAATATTGACGACTTGGTCCATTTGTTCCTTGGGCATCGGTCTCAATTGATCCTCCATCGAGGGCATGGAAGAGGAGTGCTGTGGACGGTCGGACTCTGCATTATACGTATTTAAACAGTTAATTAATTGAAATAAGGCACATCAAAATCCTTGAATCTCAATAGAAAAACGCTGTGCTTCACAATCAATCCAATTCTATCAATCTTTTCATGATTCATGATACCAGAAGGCCCCAATATCATCATGTTTTTCTTCCTGCATCCTATAGGACCATCGCCTGCTGTCAGGACAAAAATATCTAAATCAAACTAGACCAACAATTTATTGAATCTCTCTGCGAGCCCGGCATTAAGAGAATTGAAGCAACCCGAAACCATCAGGTGATATGTGAGATTTCGGTTTCGTGAATATTATAATCTTTACTATTCATCGGTTCCCCTGCTCCCTCCTCTCCTTCTCAGTCTTCACTACACTCTCTGCGAAGCTCCGCCCCCTTTCTCTCGCCTCCCTCTCCTCTCTCTAACCCGTCTTGACTAGAGCGCGCGCTTTCTACAAGACCAGATGTGCTCACCATTCATCTGTTCCCCTCCTGCCTCCTCCTTCTCCGTCTTCACTACACTTTCTGCACTGGCTGCAGTTGTCGTCGATTGGGAAGACGCCGTCTTCGATTGGTCCAATCGCTTCAGACCCTCCAGCACTTTTTCCACCTTGAGAAAACATGGCCATTATCGCTATCAGAAATTTACAATTCCCGGAGAATTCAAGCTTCATGATTGGGCCAAACTGACACGTAGATTCTCAACATCAATATTTCGTACTTCTGTAACACTAGCTCCAGATGAATTCATGACGCATGATTGGGCCAAATGCGAAAGTTTTCTTTCAAGTGAATCGATGCAACGGTGTTTCTACAGTAATCCCTACAGTACCCCTCCGCCTTACCGTCATAGGAATCGGCACTCCGTTCATCTTGTCAATTTCCTGCTTGCGTATGATGTCCCACTTCATCACCATCTCGCACACCTCAAAATTCGAAATTAAGTAATTTAAAAACAACAATAACAAAAGCAAACCTCGACAGCGAGCCTCTTGCCGTCCGAGAAGCCCGTGGCTGCTTGGTACGAGAGCAGTCTGGAAAATTACTTAAGAAGTAACATATCGTAGTGTCTGTCTGTCTGTCTGTCTGTCTGTCTGTCTGTCTGTCTGTATGTCTGTGTGTCTGTCTGTAACGTCTGTCACGCTTTGAAAAAATCGTCATAACTCGGCTCAAACTCATCGTACAGGTCCATCTCCGGTACCATTGGACTTCTCATGAAAAGGCAAATATTTTTCAAAAAAAATTTCATCATCATTACGTAATATGACGAAATTTACCGCTGCACCGTTTTTCGCGCCTTTTTTGCCGACAACTCAATCAATCCGGACGTGCAATACACCAAACGACTCGTCATGAAGTGCGCTTCCACTTTTCACAAGAATTTCATCATCCTTACGTAATATGACGTCATCCTTACGCAATAACCCTCATTTTCGCGCGTAACTCATCGCAAACTCGACCAATCGAGGCGTACTTAGGCTGAAACGAACCGGCAAGTGTTGCGCAATGAAAATTTAAATGAATTTCGTCATCATTTCGCAATGTGGTGTGATACTTAACCATCACTATAGCACCCGGCGTTTGAAAGCCTAACCTGCGATGCTCTTGCGGAAGGCTCGTGAGGCCGAGAGCGATCCGACAAAAAGTTGCGATGGAGCCACGAAGTGGCTCCATCGCAACTTTTTTTCGGATCGCTCGAGGCCTCACGAGCCTTTCGCAAGAGAGGATGCCAACTCGGTCTGCGACTGTGAATATTCTATCCTTTCATGTGTTGAGCAATGTTTTAAATACATAACCCGGCGTTGCGAAGCACTCGCAGAAGACTATCACAACCCGGCGACACCTAGCCAGCGAGCGAGCGCAGCGAGCGTAGCTGGCTATTATTTAAGACAATCATTTCTGAAAAAGATCAACTTCTTTCCGTCCTATGCGAACATAAGACCACATCGAAACCTCAAACCGTCTGGATAGAATTTTCTTAAATTGCAAGTAAAACACATACCACATCGGAACCAGTAACCCGCATGGATATTTAATCGTGAACTAGATTGCTTTCTGTGATCGATGAATTCCCTCCATATCTCATTTTTGTGACCTCTATGTACCATACATCAATCCCTTCAGTCACAATTTTCTTCTCATAATAACTCCACAACCTCGACCCACCTGGATATTCCATTGAGCAGCAGCGGCAGCACAATTTCTGCATAACTCACAAGCCCATGCGCGTTTGCCAGTGAAATCATGCGTCCCCACACGCTTCCTCTCCCTATACTCTCTAACCCGGCGCAAATAGCACGCACCTTCTCTCAATAGTGCCCAACCCACCTGGATATTCCATTGAGCAGCAGTGGCAGCAGCTCATGTTTGATCGGGAAGTACGTCTTGAAGTTGCGAGTCACCGTTTGACTGCAACGGGGAAACATCGCCTCATTCGTTTAGAAAATTTTAGATGTTTCACTTTCACACCGGATTCGCAACGAAAGATGGAGTGTCATGGTGCTTTCATAGATTGTCACAGCACAAGTTGACCAGGTTTTGGTAATTTAACACCTTTAGGCTAGATCAATGATTTTTGAAGAAAAAATGGAACTCACAGGCAATGGAAGACGTTGGAGACGTTGTGGCTCTCCTCGCACAGCGCCTTGCGCACGGCCTAAACAAATTTTTAAATTATAGACGACCAGTCCAATTTAAATCTCAGAATCGCTTCAGTCGCAGGTATATGGAAGCAGTAACGCAGCAATTCACCTACTCGCCTTTGAAGATAATTTTGAACAATAGGCGTACGTGCCAAAAAAACTCCTGGCTATTCCGTAATCGCAACCCACAACCCCAGCTCACCGTCGCGTGTGATGCGTACTACTATATAGCCAACAATAAACAATAATATACAAAAATGAAACAATAATAAACAATAATAAATAACAAAAATACCTTGACCAATTCGACCTGTCCGTCCTCCATGCGGATCGGCAGCTGCGGAGTGAGGATGTCAAGGGCCTGGGAAAGATCAAAGATTAGAGATCAGAGATCAACAATACCCAATCGTTGCACACTTTGCTCTTCATATACTAGATATACTGTCTGAAGCTTTTGTAGCCGATGATTGGCGAAAAGAATAGGAAACTTTGCGCTTCATGCATTCTACGTAATCTCGGAAGTTCTTATTGGGCGATATTCCACCAATATTGAAGGGAAAAATAACAACAAAAAAATACATCCTGGATAAAATAGAATTGCAACCTTAGCGTTTCACGCATTCTACATACTCTCGGAAGTTCTTCTTGGGCGATTCACCGTAGAGGTCGTCGATAGAAATAACAAATAACCACCCTCAAGATAAAAAAGAACTGCAACCTTTGCGCTTCATGCATTCCGTACATTCCCGGACGTTCACATTGGACAATAAGCCTCTGGTTCGTCGATAAAAAAAACAATACCAACCTTCTTGACGATATCCCTGCTGTCCTGCTGCGAAGCGCCCGTCAGCGAGTTGTACACCTGACATTTATTTTGTTTTATTTCTGTTCATCACAGATCGCCTATCGATAACCTTCTTATTCTGAGGAACTAGTAATGTCCTTGAAGCACGAAACAAGGAGTCGCAAATTTAAAAGTTGAAACCTTCTAATCAGCTACAGCAATTCCAATCCTAGCACCAATACTACCCTTCCACCGTATTCTTTTTATGAGTAATCCCCTAACTACTGTAACCTCCAACAGTATCCATTGCGGAACTTCTAGCTACAAAATCTCATATTTATATACCGTAATCTCCTTTCTAGCTACCGTATACCTGCAGGACGATCTTCCTGTTTATCGTGAACTTCTCGATGATATGGCAGAGGAAGAGATGGCCCATGAACTTCAACGTGACGTCCATCGAGGATGAATTGAGACACGGCCACGCGAACAGCATGAATATGCGAAGACGAGACGAGTGAGACGTCCGACTGGAATACGGTAAGGGTACTATCGAAGATTGCAAACTGATTTCTTTGTAAATACTATAGTGGGCAGTTAGCTGTTTTGTGAAGGCCACATCATTCATGACCGTCGATATGGGAACACTAAAAATCAAAGATCAAAGATCAATCACTCACGTGTTCACATGGATGTAGTTGGGCGCGTGGATGACGATGAGTGAACTGAGATGGTAGTAGGCAAGAGTCATCGTGTCCGAGAGCTGCTTGCCCATTGACTGAAAAGATTTAATGAGTCAGTTGTCGATAGCACCTGCGAATCGCATGATAGCCTGAAAATTGTTTACAATAGATACCTCAATAATATTGCGATTTTCGCATTCAAGCGAAATGAGTACCAACTAAGAAACACTAAATCGCATTGGTTTTATTGCTCTTCCATCTATTCAAGAAATAAGATTAGGGATAGATATGTGCGTACCGCAAACGATAAATCACGAAAAGAGTAATGATTGAGTTCTCACAATAAGACCAATATCCTGATTGGCCTATTCCCAAACTACTCAACTATGAGCTACCTTTGAAACAAAGAAGGTGATATTATTGAGGATATCTTGTCAGGAATTCATTGTCGAGCAGCGCTCTCTAGTAAATACATGCGCCCGTTGAAATCCAGAACCGTTAGGGTATCAAATCACAAAATCTTCTGTTTTCACTCACCGTAATGATGTCACTCAGCCGAATGACGAGGTTCTTCGGCTCCGTCTCGCTGGGATCCGTGCGAGGGCCGAGAATCTGAAGGGATCAAAGATCAATTAGTCTGTGTAATGTATAGTTCCAATTTTGCAGCCATCAAACTACTATCACTGGAGATACGACGGTTTGACAGGTACAGCAATGCGTAACGATAAAATAAGTCAGTAATCGATACCTCCTCGACGTCGAATCGCTCGAAGGCGTACTGTAGCACGGGCGTGAGAGCGTACTGCATCACTCTGAATGTGAGAAGGAATTTATTTATTTTTATAAACGCTACCGCTCGTGACACTGTCCAATATTCACTTGAGCAGAATATGTGCGCACATTGAAACAGCAATGTTTCTTGTTTAGAGTAATCTAGTGGAAGGGTCTACTAGGTTGCACTCTGACTCTGATTCAATCTCCGAATTTCTTCAGCAATTTCCAACGAGAGTTTCGGTTTCACAAGTACTATTCAGCACATGCAAACCAATCCAAAACAATATGTTCGCATGATGCGTGATCTAAAAACAAAAAAAAATAACCAGCATACCGTGCGATGTGCAGATTGCCCACGGCCGTTTCCTTGTCCTCCTCGAATTTGGACAGAACGTACGAGAAGAGATCACGACGCCATTTGAGTGGGTACGTCTGGAAAAAAATGGAGGGATTACGGTAATCATCGGGGTCTGGCATTTCACGTCTGGAATAGGAGGGGGATTGCGGTATGCATTACGGTATTCGGCTGCACTCATTGTCAGACAAGTATTTTACGCTTGGGACACAGCCCAGATACAACTAACATTTATAGGATTAAATGGTTCTTCTAAATGAGACCTATTAAGGTAGGGAACTTTCATAGAAGAATTTTTGAACGTGGAAGAGTTTGTATTGCATTAGCCAAGTGAATGAAATCACTTGAGAACCATCCACTTGACTGTCACCAAAACAGAGAAACCAAAATCTCACCGGAATGACTTCCGTCGTCAGGTAATTTCTCACAAACGAGAAATCGGTGGCGAAACTTCCGATGAAAACGAAGAGAAGATCCGTGAAGAGATCGAGATTATCGTAGTTTTCTCTGAAAAAAAATCGAAAATGTTTCTCGAGACATCTCGGTTTCAGACTGAGCATAAAGTCTCATTCTCCCCGCGTGGAATGATACTGTTGTACTTCCATAGTCAATACACCAAAAACGATATTTTGCTGGGATTTACCCAAGAACTTTAGTGTTTCAGTAGCCTACGATAGTCAATAAGCTTGCTACAACTTCGATTTTGATTCACGACATGTTTTTTTCACGGACGATTACGGTTTCAGAGTCTTGCTATACCATCAAGAGTGCTCACCTTAGATATCGAATGAAGCAGGACGCGAACAGCTTGGGCACCTCGTACTTGGGCGTGTTCATGAATTGCTGCAGTAGATTTGTTTTTAAATTCTCGAACAATGGATCATCGATGTCTCAACGTGCCATACAACTATACAAGCTTATTGCAACATAACACTCGCTGCTAGGAAACAATCGAAAATCGAAAAAGGAAGGCAAGAAACGCTCCTCTTTGTCTCAGCAGTTTATCCTGTCCTGTACAATCAAAAACCCTATCTTACCAACTAAATTAGAATAAATTCCATGACTCACAATTCGAATGGGAGTGTAGTCCGACGACGATTGCTCGTCCGTCTTCACCATGTATCGCGTCTTGAAATCGTCCGACCGCCAGATCTGAGAAAAAGAAGCATTACTATAATCATTTTGTTTCTTTAACAACGAATGCCTGAGCACATCACAATCCCAGTTTTTACTGGCATATAAGAAAACAACGAGACGCTAAACCACATAGTGAAACCGAAATGATTATTCAAGACTGGCCGCTCCATGTATCACCGATTAAAATTTCACAGACTTATCAAACGCCTATGAAACATAAACCAACCAAACAGGAATCGCCACAATTTCCGATCAACTCCACGAAAAAATACTCACCTCCTGCAGTGTTTTCACGAGGATCGTGCCCTTCTTACAGTACGCCTCGACGTCGTTGCGGGACCACACGTCGATCATCCACACGGTAAGCAGCCTGAGAGATTGATCTTTGATCTCCAACTTTGAAAGACTAAAGATCAAAGATCACACTCACTCGTGGTCCATCGTCTTATCATCATACGGCGACAGGGCCCGATTGAAGTCCGTGTCCGACCAGGGTTCATTCGACGAGGACGGCGACTGAAAAGGACTATTTATTTACTCTATTTTTACGCTGCGGACAGATTTTCTCCACTGATCAGCCGAAATATGTGCACCACATTGGGCAAAACAGTATTGCTTGCTGATATGATGTTTCAACGAAGTTTCAAAAGAGACAATATCCACAAAACTTCAATATGTGTGTAACAACTACAATAAAATTCAACCGTACCAGATACTGCAGTTTGAGCATGTGTCTCATCAGATACGGTGATTCGGCAGCCGCTTTTCTCAATGGAGCCGCTCCTTCCGCCTCGAATACTCGTTTGAAGAGAGAACGACGAGCCATCACCTGGACAAGTTAAAATTTTATACCGTGACAAGAGCGTTTCACGATTTTTACGTAACAAGGACTGATCCACTCCATTCAATGGAGTTCTTTTCATTTTATGGAAATAATAATAATATGACAGTTCGGAGCAACATGCCCTGTCTCCACCCTCCTTCCCCCACTCAAAGCAAGTGAACTGGCATGACGCCTTGCGGTTTCACGTTTACGACATAACTCGGCCCAATCTACCCCACCCAATGAATGCTGGGTTTTCGCTCCACCACAATCATAATTTTGACTAACCGCGAGTGAATCACTCGATAGGAAGAATCGAAGGGTTCGAATCGGATACGCGGAAAGGAATTCGACGAGGGCGCCAGAGGAGAAGAACGTCGATCGCTGCAAAGAAGATTAGATTATGAGGCGGAGCTTAAAAGTGGGCGTGGCCTCCTTACCGATATACAGAATGCGGCGTGCATTGTGCTTGCGAGAGAAGCGACGACGGGAACGAAATCGGAGGGATCGGGACGAGCCTCCAGAAGGGAACGTATCGTTGAGGCTGAAAAGAACAGGTCAAATGGAACAATATCATCCAATTGAATGCCAATTTATGTTGTATCCATGTTGAGTTACACCGTCACTAAATTAGATGGATAACTCAATCACACATACACTGTTTCCTGTAGAAACCTTCAGATTGCAAATGTTGGGATTGTGATTTTAGTGTTTCACACCAGCTATGTAGACTCTCAATATGTTAGGAGTTCGCTAACTGTTGAAGTGATATTGAAAATACGAATACTCCTTTCCGCTAAAACTCCCTCTTTCTAACCCGTCGTGTCTATAACTCACTCTTCGTCTTTCCCTTTCCATCGTCAGTCTCATCCACTTCCATTTTCTCCTCATCCTCTTCCTTCTTTACGACTTTCTCGTCGTCCGTCATCTTCTTTCCGTTCCCGGAAGGCACACGGGGTTCTGAAGTAATAGGGATGTAAAGATCATTGGAGGAATAAGCAATTAAACGATGGTGAGGTTGTGTTTCAAGAGTGCATCATAGATGTAAAGGTTATCCGAATTCTAATAAACTCTTGGGAATGAGTGGCTATTTGAGGACTAGGTGAGGTTGTGCAACAAGGTCAAGTCATAGTATCACAGAACAGAACCTGCTAATCGTGATCTGTTACCTTTGTTTAGATAAAAAAAAAATAATAGAAAACTAACTCTTGGGAATATGTGGCAGCATGAGTAGCACACTCTCGATCGCTTCCACATCAGACGTCGTTCGCTGTTTGAGATCAGCTGAGGAACGACGAGTTCGCTCGTCCCATGAACGGAGAATTGACTGGAAAGAGGATTCTTAGAATTGTCAGGATTATGGTTCGGGGAAGGCGGGAGGGATCGGCTCTTAGTACTCTGGTTTCCGCCCACAAGTTGGAATCAAGTACTTCCCACAAGTTGCTTCCAAGCTTGATGGCAACTTGTGAGAAGTGCTTGATTCCAACTTGTGGGATCTTTTGAAATTTGTCAGGGTACGGTAGCGTTTTCTATTATTGATTGATAGAGAGCATGGGTTTCCCCATACAGTAACCAAAGTCCCCTCACGGTACGACCATGTGGGGGTCGTCACATTCAAAATACGGTCCAACTGGGGACCGTAGGCAATCGATCGCAATCGTGCCCGAAGGCAGTCAGAACAAAGCTGAAAAAAGGGACCTTATAGGCAAGGTGCGTGCTGGACGCGACGGGTAGGAAACAGTGCTTGATTTCAACTTGTGGGAATGGGTCAGGGGTACTGTACTTGATTCCAACTTGAAATCCCATTTCTACGTGATTTCAACTTGTGGGCGGACACCAGAGTATCTAGACAAAAACGGAAAATCGAGAGCAATGGAGCAAAATCAAGGAAGACTATTGGGGATCTGTTCTGACAAGAGGCTGTTATCAGCGCCAAAAGCTCGAGCACTCATAACTATTGAACGTGAAACTCGGGACAAGCATGAGCGGGAAATTAATTTAAACATTATTTTGCGGCGATATCATCGTCAAATCGGCTGAATACTTCGATGAAGCAATAGTATACCACATGAAATTGAAGTCACGCTTCAGATCAGAAAGAAGGGATAGATAGCACAAATTGGAATTTAATTTTAATTTATAGTCATTCTCTTGTGCCTATTAGCTTTAGCGCCTAGTACAGAAGCTACTACTGACCGTGAAACCCACATCAACCAAGGTTCCCAATCTTTAAGTATCATAACAAGTCCACAAACCATGAGTGCGGCGTGGCATCGATCGTCGAAGAGCGCGCCGTTGATCTTGATCAGACAGCAGAACAGACGGGCGTTCACGTTCGACAGCTGGGATATAGATTATTATCATTGCTGAGCAAGATCTTCTAGATTTCTGCAGTGCCTCTCACAGAGAAATCCCTCGAAATCTGCGGAGTCCATGGAATGGAATACCACCAGTGAATATTATACGAAAGCTTATTCTTAAGAATCGGTTAATCTCCTCTAGATCTTTTCCAGAAGGACGTACTCAAAAATTAGTGGTTCTGATTTGCAAAATTTAATTGTTATCGAAGTTCAAGTAATAGTAAATTCCAAACCTCCTTGATCTGCTCAATCGCCTCTACTAGCTTGTGCAGTTCCGCCCTGATCACGTCATCCGGAAGGGGGCGCAGCTTGTGGGCCTGAACATTTTGTTTTATAGAAGTGCTTAAGGAATCGAGATCCACATCAACGATTTGCCTATGGCACAACACTGAAACTTGAATCCACAAAGTTTTTTTTTCCTATAACCGCAAGACCTTCATTGAGATCAATTTCAACCATCAGACTATGAGGCAACACTGAAACTTGTATGCACTTTCTTTTTTCCTTCCACAGAATCATTCTCATTCATCAAATCAAGGTCAACCCCGACCACCTGGCTTTTAGGGATCACTAAAACTTGTATCCCCATGGTGAGAATATGTGACACAATCGAAATAGGAGCTGTTGGACGGCCTAATCTCTGTTTTTTGGGCAAACCTTTTCTCTCTATCATTATCATTCCCTACCTTCTCCGCACTCATTGTCAGAGATGCTGCTCCCTGTGCCAATATACGATAAGTTTCCTCACCTCGAGTATTCCCTCCACCGCCGCGTCTCTCAGTCCCTCCTCCTTCTTCTCCCGTCCTCTCAACGCATCCAACACGGTCGTCAGAATCCGATCCGCCTTGAAATAAACGAAGTTATGTGTGGAATATTTTATATCTTGTTAAAACTCTAATCAATTATCTAACATACGCGATACGATGTAAGACGGTAAGTATTAACTTTGAAACAAGAAAGTAACCACCACAATTTGCCACAGTGAAATCAATGAGACAGTGTCTCTACCTATTCCGCCTGCTCTCTCGCCGGACAGACCGGCGCAGAATGGAAAGAGTCAAGTGGCAAGCAACTCTCCTCCTTCACCACACTCTCTCGCTTTCTCTGACCGGTGAGAGAGCATGTGAAACGGAGAGAGCCCAACACTCACCTGTAATCCCTCGATCGTCTCTCGTCGGGGGAGAACTGCGTACGCGAGACACAGCCCGCGGATCGCTGCTTCACTGCAATACGAGGAGCAATTGCTTGAGAACCATTTGAATAACTATACTGCTGTGCATGTGCTTCTTCAGAGAGCTGATGTAACGGGCCACATCATATTTTTCAGCTAGTACTTCCGTGATTCAGTATCTACTTAAAAATGGGAGCTATCTAGTTTTTACGATTTATCGACCACCAAATGTGAACCAAAATATTCAATGTTTCAATAGCTTCTCAAATACAGGGATTTGCTGAATTGAATAATGAACGAAGCGAGTTCGTTTCATAAAATAAAATTTCTAACCGAATGAACTTGGCGGAGACTGCGTGCGGGATCGTCGGAGAGCTGGCGCCGACCTTAAAAATTAATTGATTATTGAACTTTCAACCTTCCATCCATTACTGGTGACCATCCTCCAGAGAGAATATAAAAGCAGAGGAACCCAAAATCGACAAGGGGTTTGTCTAACTTCCAAAGCTTATTGCAAGCAGCTCAAAATAGTCCAATTGCAATCTTTTGTCTTCCTGTGCAAGACAAAAACAAATTTTCCCTACTAACCAGCACGTACGTCTTCCCCGACTTAAAGTTAACCTTTTTCAACTCTCAACACGCCAATGAAAAGTTTCCACCTCATCTCAGGATAATACTGCAACACATAATCAACCCCTTGAAATACCAACTGCAGAAGTTTTCTCACCAGCATATACGTCTTCCTCGTCAGCAGCTTCTCCGAGCTCTCCCGGCAGATTCTCGACAGCTGATCGACGTACACTTCGAGAACCTTCTGCTCGTCTGAAATAGCCGTTGATTACGTCATTACTATTCAATACCAAGTGGAAAATCGTGTACCACATAGATACCTAGAAAAAATGTATTATACCCACGCGTTTCGTGTTTTAGACTTTTGATAACACTTGCAACTTACACGCGTATCGATATATGCTCCTCGCATTCAATCAATCCGTACTTCCGTTATTTAATAAAAATTTGCAGAAATCTACACATATTGATAAGATCTGGCTATCTAGAACCCAGTGAGGAATACCGTAATCAGAAGTTACCGTACCCGTTCCGGGCGGGAATTCGAATGGCACGCCGTTTCTCGTAGCGAACGCTACTGCATTCAGCACGCCCAGTTGCTTCCAGAGGGAGAGACCGGGGAAATCGCTGGAATGTGGGATTTATTTTCAAAGCGATCATTTGTTCATCAACAAACTTTCACAACATCTCAGCTAATTCAAACACTGAAACACATATTCAACTTTAGAAACAATCTGACATAAAACGGTATTGTAATCGACTCCTCATTTACAAACTTTCTCTAGCTATTCGGACTCATTACACCGTCTAAAATATGCCATTTCATGGACTGGAGATGAGAAGATGAGAAATAAGGAGAGTCAGAGACCTATTCACTCACCTCAATCCCCTCGCGCACATTCTCGACAGTTCTCCGTCCCTCGTGAGCTCGGCCACACTCACGCCCGACAGCGTGGAGAGGGTGGAGACGAATTTGACTGCCTGAAGAAGGCAATAATCGGGATTGAAAGGTGAACTTGAGTTTGTTTCACATTCATTTAAAAAGCCAAATAGGTTCAATTAAAAGTGAATTGCCAGGCCAGAATAGAAATTCAAAGGCTGTGTCGTGTTTCATGCAGATCATAAAGGTCGATCAAATTGTTTTAAGCAATCTGTTCTTGCAATCCGTCTTCGAACAAAACCAACAATGACTTTCTACTTCCCTACCCATTCAAACATGAATAAGAGAAAAGACCCCTACTATCCCAGGCCTACACTGTCATATGCAGAAAATAAGTGGATTGAATGGTAAAGAAAAATCTTCTACATGAAAAGGCAGAAACTCTAATCAATTGCACCTAATTAAAAATATAAACAAATAAAGATCAACCCACAATCTTCTGAGTATACGTATCCGCCGAGTCGAGCAGCGGCACGAGGATTCGCGCCATTAGAGAGCGAATGCTGAAACGAAATTACAATGAAACGACATCCCGCAATTTCCATGTTTCACATCTCTCACAAAACAGCGAATATGACTTCCTAAGCAATCGACATCTTGGAGTTGGAGGAAAAAAACTAACACATTCCCCACTATCAATTTACCGTATGCCCCTCCATCAACATTAGCAACCTAGACTTTTATGTTTCACATTTCATACATATTCCTGCAACCTGGGACTGGCGCAGTACTCCTACGTCGAGTTGATTCATAACACCACACCCTCCTACCGTTCCCCTCTGACTACCGTACTCCACCTACCGTATCTTCTCCTGCTCATCGATCGCATCCTCCTCATCATTCGCTGGAAGGACCATCCGGATGGAGGAGTACGCCTGCGAGGGAGCGGCGCCCTTTTCGTTCTGGAAAGAGTACGGTAGGTTACTGTAACAGGGGATATCGCTTGATTCCTCCAAAACACTTTCAACCAAATGGATTCAGCATTCAAGTGGAATACTGTAGCCGGAATAATCGATCGATATCGCTCAACCTACCGTATTCTGCCCTTTCGGGTCTCTTCCGACGAAGATGGTAACGATCAATCGATCGATCGCGCCTACCGCAGCCTCGACGGCGCCCGACGAAACCTCGTACGCGAGGCCAACGATCGTCTGAATGGGTTTGAATTAGAGCACTTGGAGTAATACAATTTCAACGAGATCCTATATTGGAATTGAGTACAATAGCGTTGCACTACTCATGTATTGTAGCAGCGAAGAGGTTGGTCTCTACTTCAAGATTAACAATTTTACCTTCATCAAATCGATCGATGGCATGCAATTTTTGAGTTTCAAAGATAGCACATTAGCAAGGAAATACAGAAAAGTCAATACGGTCTGGGTCTTAATGTCAAAATCAAAAATTATAGCTGCTTCGATGACATGCAATTTTCGCGTTTCGCCGTTATCATATTATCAAGAAAGTACAGGACAGCCAATACTTGCATGGCCCCCGGTGAAAAACATATTTTTTAAAAACACTCTTCGTACCTCAACGAATGCCCTCAGTATGACCTCCAGATGCTTCCTCAGGATCATACGAGGAAATTCCTCGACGACGTAAGCGAGTGCCGTCGTGCCTGTGAAGGGAATTTGATTGATCAAGGTTTCTTCGGTTCGGTAATCGATAAGTATCCTGACGACTTTTAACACAATCTATTTCTCCTGCTACCGTATTCTACTCAATGCTCACCTCCCAGTTTGGACACCCTCCAAGCCTTCAGTATTAATCGTGTTACCGTACCCTATGATTCTGAATTACCGTACTCCTCACCTCCCAATTTGCTCACGCAGCTGCTCGCGTAGCACAGCTCGGCCAGCTTCGCAACGATGTAGTGAAGGAGGGGGAGGGCGCAGAACTGAAGGAGTAATAATAATAATAATAATAATAATAATAATTTAATTAAACCCGAGGAGCAGCATCTCGGAAACGTCAATCTAACGAGTAAAAATTTGGAGTATTTTTTTCGTCGATGCTGTGGCAGCCCATCATTTCTGCTGCGCTTTAGAGCCATTTCCTTTAATTCTTCATCACAAAGCCTCCTAGTTACAAACATTTGCAGGAACGAAAAAAGCCTGGCAGCACACTGCCAGCCTTCCCTAACTCTGTCCTCCTCCGCTCTCTCTGCTCCTTCCGCCATCTCTAACCCGGCGCTTCTAGGGGGCAGACAGCTCGCTTACCGTGGGCACATCCCTGGCCGCCTGGTAGCACGTGTCGCACATGATGCGCAGCATCACAACCGCCGCGTGTCCAAAATCGTGCTGCAATTATTATTTTATTATACCCTGCATGTCATCGATGCATTGTCACATGCGCTGGTAGCATAGGTTATAGTCCGCATGGACCACAAATTTTGCAGCTTGAAAATATCAATGGTTGCTGGAATAAAAGTTGTAAACATATCAGGTAGACACGCACGGTTTTGCATCAGTACTCCGCGTGAAGCTCAAAAACTAGAGGTAAGCATTACTCATGTTGCTCGAAATTTGAGCAGCCGTCTCTTCAATTCACACACTATCTCGGCCGGTCGATTGATAAGAGTAAAGGTAAAGTTGCATCCACAATCATAGCGATTTTACAGTAGTGAACGAGCACGATTTCGGTGTACAGAACAGTTGAGACAGCGTTGAGAGCGAACCACCAACGACAGGTTTTGCGGAAGTACAAGTTCGAAAAATCAATCATTTCGCCAAATGCTCGGATGTACGGAGGTCCAATCGCGGGGGTGCACACCAAAGTTGGAGGGGTTGCTCAACACTGCGTTGAGAGTGTGCGAAAGTGAGAGACGGCGGCTATTTCGAGCTCTAGTAAGTTAGTTAGTTAGTTTTTTTTGTTAGCTCATGCCATTCGCACCTTGTCCGAAAACAATCCCACCTTGACGGGGTCGGCGAGGGCCATCGTGATCACGTCCGCAACGATGAGGCCATCCATGCACGACGAGGGCGAGGAGGGAGGCTCTGAGAAGGGGGCGAAATCAGGTCATACAAGGCTTGGCTATTTCGTGAAACCAAGTGGACTACAGCTACACGCTTCACTCAAAGAAGGTATAGAAAAGAATCCATGATAATGATACATCAGCCGAGCTATCGCAAACAGACAACAATTAAAACTTCTGTAATCATGTGAGACAATGAATTCAGGAGAGAAAAATTTAATCTAGAGTGATCCAACAGCTGGTGCACTGATGTTTCATCATCATTCCAAAAGATCTTGAATTCTGCCCACCACTAATAATCCTCTTCTTGACCCCACTAACAATAAATCGTTGAAAATGTTCCCCTTCCCTGCCATCCCTTGACTCCACGACTGATCGAAGAACAACTTTCAAGAAGCAGTAACTCTTCCCTCCCCATCTCCCCCACTCGTTCTAACCCGGTGAGTCTAGAACACGTCCGCGATTCAAGAAGAAGAACCACTGACCCATCTGCTCGAGTAGTGCCTGCGTCGTCAGTTGTCTCACGATCGCAGAGAAGAACTTGATGTGTATCTGTCGCAGGTCCTTGCCAGTGACGGCGACTGAAAGTTAAGAATTAACTAAATCAATTATTTAATGACTCAATTTAAAATACTTTCTGGAGAGGATCCATGTGCACTCGTGCTTCACCGAACGTTCGTACACTAATCAAAATGCGGAGAATTAGTGCTTAGGCGCCGAATCGGAAAACAATAAATAAATAAATACTTACTAGCAATGGCCATGAGTGCGTTGACATACATTCTTCTCGCTTGCTCATTCGTACTTCTGTAGATGGATGCAGTGCGAAGTGACTCCGGGCTCATCGACTGGAAAATATCAATGTAACCAATGATAGTTGTGTTTCACATTCTGCTCTTATTCCACAGTGAATGTAACGTTCATTAATACCATTATTGGCAATGTTAATAATGTAACCAATATGTATTGTGTTTCACATGCTGTCCTTATTCTAAAGAGAAGCTCAGGTTCATTAATTTCTTCGATCGGCAGAGAAACTACCAAATAATCCCATCCACTTGCCCTTTTTGACTCTCTCCCATATTTCGCAATGCAGTTGCTTCATTTTTCACCCATCACACCCTTGTTTCACACCTTGCCCTTACTCCACAATGAAGTCCATGTTCATTGCTTTCTCTGTTTTCCATTCAAATAGAACCCTCACCTCCAATCTCTTCCTAACTCTCTCCATATTTCCCTCGATCGTCTCTCCTCTTTCCTCCACTGCTGCCATCAGAATCGTTCTGCACAGTGCCGCAGCGTGCCTGAATATTCTTAGATTACAGAAATAATATTAAAATAACGCTATCGTAAGATCCCGATGTAAATTCAGGTGTGAGATAATGTAAAATGGAGAGAACTTGTTCACCGGCCTTTCCTGTGGTACCAGACACTGTTTTACCTTCTACCTTTTTTTGTTCCCTCATGACCAACCTTCTCATCCCTTCCTGATTGGGCGGCGGAGGGGGAGCCTGATTCGGTCCGGCCGAATTGAGACGCTCGTCCGGCATCGACGACCATCTGGAGAGGGAAACACGTCATATTTGAGTTTCAGTGGATTGATTTGGATGCTATTGTAGATTTTCAAGTAGTAATTATCTCGACTGAACGAGCGGAAATAAGGCGTGGTGCATTCGAGTAGCAGCGAGTTGTTACAAGTGCTTAGGTTTGCCTAGATACAATGCGTCTCTATTCTTCTGAATAAACAGGACAATCTGGCGAGAACTGATTTGGATGCTATTGAAGAGCAGGAAATAATTGTCTCGACTGAACGAGCGGAAATATGGCTAGGTGGATTCGTGTAGCTGTGAGTTCTTACAAGTGCCTCGGAGAGCCTAACCACAATAGTAGCAGGAAAATTGCTGGAAAAAACCTAATATTTGGCACACCTATAATTATCACTCACCTTTCCTAACTCCTAACACCCCCCCCCCCCATATTATCTCGCTCTAACCCGGCGTGTCTAGCACGCCCTTCTTCCTTACCTCAGATTGTCGAGTGCCACCTTCACAGCGTCTGAGATGCATAGCTCGCCAACGATCGGACCTGCATCAGTGAATTATTATGAGGTAATCCATCATCGATTTCATTTTTTTTTTTAAATTTGAATTCCATATCCAACCAGAACCAATCTCTAATCACGACCATCCCATTAGTAAAATTTGTGGCACATGAATCCGCCCAGTTCGTGGTTTCCAACTCCCCTTCACATTGAGCATCAAAGTTATTCGAAACCCCTGCCTAGAACACATAGCCTAGGAGAAATCTGGGAAAGCTACTCACACTCTGTCTCTCCCTCTGCCCTTTTTAACAGGACTCGACCGATATATTGGATAGCAACCGCTCTCGGCATCAAACATCTAGATACTGTGTTTAACGTCAGAGGAGTGGGCAAAAGACAACGGAGGCTGGGGAATTCGAATCCCCGACCTTCCGAACACGTGACGGGTGCTCTAACCACTGAGCTAAACCCCCGATTGCTTGTCCTCGGGACTTGCGCTATGGTCTTTGGGCGTCGGCCATGCATTTCCCTTACAACTGCCCACCATACTATCAGCAAGTGATGCGCGAAATCTCCTAGGCACGGCAGGCAATAACTTTCTCAATAGATTGGTCACCCTAATACGCTCCCGATAAGCTCGTTTTGCCAATGCTCCGTTTGGGTATGCCATTGTCGATACTTCAAACAACTCACCACTGGGCACACTCCCCCTCTCCCTCTGTCCATTCTCTGGCCTCTCCTGTCTCCTCTCTCCTTCTCTCCTCTCTCCCTCTCGCATCGACTCCGTCGACGACGTCGGATTCTGATGGGAAGAAGAAGCATCTCTGTCGTCATCGATCTTAAATAGAAGAATATTCATTTATGATTCTGAATAGGGGGTTTTGAAGGAGTAGAAAGGAGGAGGACTCTTCTCACATGTCAGTGAAATTTACAGCAAAGATTGCAAATCTGTACCCGGTGGTTTTCAATTCCTCCCTAACTACAACTAGTCCAGGGCTTTGCATGTCATCAATGTATTGTAGAAATCGATTTCGAAAAAACTATAGCATTTATAGTTTCTAAATTCGGCACCAGGTGGTTTTCAATTCCTCCATATTTACTAATAGACTAGGATTTCGCATGTCTTCAGTAAGCAGTGGAATTTCGATTAAAGATTTCATAGATCGTTAATTCGGCACCAGGTGATCTCGAACACCACAGTATTTACAAATATCCCACAATTTTGCACTCTTTGATAACCCTGTCGTGTTCCTCACCTCCATCTTGATCACTTTCTCCTCCACACTGCCCATCGTCGTGTCCCTCTGCTGCTGCTGCTGCTGCTGCATCAGTCCTGCTCCGGGCAGCTGCAGCTGCGGCGGTCGCTCGAAGACCACCCGCAGGCAGAGTGGATCCACGTCGGCCGCACGCAGCGACTGCAGCGGCTGCGGCTCCGATAGCATCTGACATCAATATCTTATTTACGCCCTGCAGCATATTAATCGGAAGCATCTAGGTAAGGAATTGGATTACGAATATAGATACCACCATCCATTGCCTTCTAGATAGTAGTTTGATTTTATCGAAATCAAGCTGCAATAATGCACCTGGGTGACCCTGGTCAATTGAAATAGTCGTCATATTCAATATAAGAACATACTACTAGAAAGGAATAGGACTATTCCGCTATTACAACACATCAGCTTCTCAATTTCTTTTTGTTTATAGCGACACCATGGTGCGCCAATACACCGGGGTGATCATTTTTGAAGAAAAAAAAACGCTTTAAATTTAAAAGCATAAATCTAGTTAGGAATTGGAGTAATGGGAGCCTAAAACACATCAACTCTGTTAATATCTCTTGATCTAATAGAACACTGGCGGCACCAATCCACCAGGTTGAAACGAGCTATTTACCTTTCGATTCGTGCTGCCGAACTTGCCGAGAATCTTCATGGCGAGCATAGCAGACTGCTGATCGGACGACTTGGCAACGACACGCCACAGACCCTGTAAAGATGAATTGGGGCTATCATGTGGATCAACATTCAAATATAAGTTGACAGCAACAACATCCTTAACATAGCGGAAACGCGGAGTCACATTGTTCTATTTTCAGCGATTCGAGAAATGCTCAACTTATTCTAATTATTATTTTCCCTATTTTTTACTGCAACCTAGATGATTATCATTAGTGCCCTAACACTTCAGTTTCATAAATCCCATGCGGCATCAATCCGCACGGCCAAAATTCGCTAGGTCAAATTCAAGAAACCCGTATAAAAAATACAACTGTCTGTATGAGTTTGGACACATTAGAGCTTTTATGAGGCGCTAGGAAACGATTAGGACCCTTCAGTCAAATTTGCCAAATGACAGACAGGGATAATAAGCGGAACGGATGATTATACCATACCTGAATGAGACTGGCTCTTACGGGCGCGATGTGTTCGTGCAGATACTCCGGCTGCAGATTATCCACGCAGAGTTCGAGCGTGCGCAGTCCGGACACTAGACAGACAGAAAAGGATAAACGGTGATTCCACGTCACAACAAATTGACATCGGCACAACGGAATGCCGGTTACTTGCTAGTACACTTGTAATGGTAGCCGGTACCAAAATGATGCACAGGGCCAACGTTGAAACATTAGTACCAAAATGGTGCCCACAACACACTTGCTCTTACCAACCGCTAATTTGACCACTGTTTTTGGGCCACAGTCATACATGAAAAAGTAAGGTAACAAAATCCTTCAAAAGCCGGGTATGTTTATGAAAAAGACCTTGGAGGCCGACTAAATCCATGAAAGCGGGTGGTGTTTGCAATTCGTAGGTTACATGCCTTGTTCACGGAAACCTCGAAAGCGGGTAATGTTTTCGAATTCCAGGTAGTTTTCGACTAGCTTTTTCATGTATGGCCACAGTTGGTATTGGAATTGTGTGGTACTGCTTGTAAACTAACAAGATACGAAATAAATAAACATATAAAGTCGTTATTCACCTCTGGTGGATGTGCTTGGCGTCACATTGTGTGCTCCGGACAGCGAGCAAACGAGGGGGTCCATAAGGAGGGGAAGATGGGGAAGGAGGGACGAGAGACGGACTGGCACCTGAGATTTTTATTTTTAAGAGCATTCTCAAACCGGTTATCAAGGTTATGGAACGTGTGCACGTCTTGTGCAAAGGTAGGAACTCGAAACTGTCAGGTGCAAAATAGTGAAACCAAGCATGCACCTCTCCCTACCCTATCTAACCCGGCGCCTCTAGCACGCGCCCTCTCCTTAACCGGGCTTTCCACTGACCGTGAGACACAACTCGACGAACAGCTCCCGCATGGCCATTCGATGCTGTCCTGCTTGCATTCGATTGAGGAAGGAGAGCAGGGAGGGAAGGAGGGGCAGGAATTCGTGATAGCTGCAAAATATTCATTATCTAATTTTGAAATATTTTAAGTCAATTTAAATCTTTCATTCCTATGTGTGCGTAACAATGAGCATAAGGTAGTACTGTACTGCTATCACTTCCATTTGAAGCATAAATGCACGTGTTGGAAGCCAAATTCAGTTCGCGATCGTTCAGCGATACTGTTGCCTACTGGCCCCTCCCACCCTCTTTGGAGGGGGGTGGAGCCAAGGGGGCGGAGCTCGGCACGGATGTAAAAAAGTCCCCTCGAACGAAGGTCAATATTTCGTTAGTTCACGATAGCTTTAAGATACTGTAACCTACGATCGGATACTGTACTCACATGGACGCCACATCCTGACTGCCTCCTCCAATCGATCGGAAGAGGGCCCTCAGCAGGAGGAAGTAATTGGTCGGTTCCCTGCCTCGAAGGGAACAGTACATCGAGTCACGCACGATCTGGTGCAGCCATGGCTGGAAATGGATTAGAATTGTATTATATCGACAAGAATGTGGAATCGTCATTGAATCTCCCTACGGTCTTCATGCTCCATAGAAATGATGCAACCCGAAACCGATAGGTAACTGCATATGTGAGATTGCAGATTTTTTTTTATTTTGAGGTTATCGTAATCAATGTTATCGAAGATAGCACCAAGTGATTGAGTTCACCCTAAATCCGCAGTCTACATTGTACCAGTGAAACAGGAAACCTCACACCGGATGATTGCAAGTTTGCTAACATTCTAATGTTCCTCGAACACCGTTACCTAACGTAACTCTACAGTGCCTTTTCCTAATACAGTATCCCCCTCATTCCCCTACCGTACCTTGATCATTCTCTCCACATTCTGTCCTGCTGTGACCTGTCCGGATCCCTGCGTGCACGAAATTGCGGAGAAGATGAGCTTGAACAGCTTGAGGTAGAGATCCGCACGCGGGTTCGAGTCTGGAAGAGATAAGAGATCAAAGATCAAATATCCATAAACTATTTGATAATCTCTGACTAGGGAAGGCTGGACAATAATTGATTCCACATTTATGTGTGGTCTCTAATATCTAAAGCCAAATCTGAGACCATTGTGCCGTTACTGGCTCAAGGGAAAGTCACGTTTCACTGGGAGCTCATGAGTTCCCGTTTTTCAACTCGAGGTAATTTCATATCAGATCCAAAAAATAACAAAGATCAGGGATTAAAGACCAAAGATCAAAGATCGAACTCACAGGCCATCTCGGGCATTCTCTTGAGTAGATACTGCGCGAGGATGCTGCCGAAGCGCGAGCATGTCTCCTGGAATTCATATTTTGTTTAGGAATTTATTGTGAGAATGTAGGAACTAGTATGAGACGTTCGGTGGAGAAAAGGAAGAGTTTCATTAATACTGATAGAATATGACTTACAACTACTGCAAACAACAATTGCACTCGATCTATATATCAAGGATGAAACACAACACTCCATGTCTATTGTATTGTCGAGAAAATCGATATCGGACCTATACATTCCGTCTACTGGCTATCGTGCCCCCCAAAAACTATTATTATGAAGAGACTAAAACACAAAACTCACGGGATTGACGAGGAACGTATTGCAGATGATCTGCAAACTCGGATTGACGGCGATTCGCTCGATGAGGAACTGCAAATAGACAATTTACGATTTGAAAAAAGTTTCCCGCCAGTTTCTCGTCCCAGCACGATCCTATAACTCGTTGGTAGACGAACATTTTTGATATTGATTGGAGGCTCTGTAGAAAAATCATATAAACCTTTTCCAAAAACCATTCTTTAAAAACCTTTAAAAGCCAAACAGGGTCATGTAACCGTGCTTTCGATAGTGCTTTCGCAGCGGTTACAAAAAACTCTAATCCTTGCTTCCGGCTTTGCACGAATAAAAACAATAACAAGAGCGCCAAAACAAACAACAAAAACAATCACAAACCGGCGTGTAATTGGAGAAAATCTCATTGAAGACATCCGGATTGATGACAGTGAAGACCATGGCGAACGTCTCTATCGTTTCCTTGTCCTCGGGGAAGATGGGGAAGGAGGGACGAGAGACGGACTGGCACCTGAGATTTTTATTTTTAAGAGCATTCTCAAACCGGTTATCAAGGTTATGGAACGTGTGCACGTCTTGTGCAAAGGTAGGAACTCGAAACTGTCAGGTGCAAAATAGTGAAACCAAGCATGCACCTCTCCCTACCCTATCTAACCCGGCGCCTCTAGCACGCGCCCTCTCCTTAACCGGGCTTTCCACTGACCGTGAGACACAACTCGACGAACAGCTCCCGCATGGCCATTCGATGCTGTCCTGCTTGCATTCGATTGAGGAAGGAGAGCAGGGAGGGAAGGAGGGGCAGGAATTCGTGATAGCTGCAAAATATTCATTATCTAATTTTGAAATATTTTAAGTCAATTTAAATCTTTCATTCCTATGTGTGCGTAACAATGAGCATAAGGTAGTACTGTACTGCTATCACTTCCATTTGAAGCATAAATGCACGTGTTGGAAGCCAAATTCAGTTCGCGATCGTTCAGCGATACTGTTGCCTACTGGCCCCTCCCACCCTCTTTGGAGGGGGGTGGAGCCAAGGGGGCGGAGCTCGGCACGGATGTAAAAAAGTCCCCTCGAACGAAGGTCAATATTTCGTTAGTTCACGATAGCTTTAAGATACTGTAACCTACGATCGGATACTGTACTCACATGGACGCCACATCCTGACTGCCTCCTCCAATCGATCGGAAGAGGGCCCTCAGCAGGAGGAAGTAATTGGTCGGTTCCCTGCCTCGAAGGGAACAGTACATCGAGTCACGCACGATCTGGTGCAGCCATGGCTGGAAATGGATTAGAATTGTATTATATCGACAAGAATGTGGAATCGTCATTGAATCTCCCTACGGTCTTCATGCTCCATAGAAATGATGCAACCCGAAACCGATAGGTAACTGCATATGTGAGATTGCAGATTTTTTTTTATTTTGAGGTTATCGTAATCAATGTTATCGAAGATAGCACCAAGTGATTGAGTTCACCCTAAATCCGCAGTCTACATTGTACCAGTGAAACAGGAAACCTCACACCGGATGATTGCAAGTTTGCTAACATTCTAATGTTCCTCGAACACCGTTACCTAACGTAACTCTACAGTGCCTTTTCCTAATACAGTATCCCCCTCATTCCCCTACCGTACCTTGATCATTCTCTCCACATTCTGTCCTGCTGTGACCTGTCCGGATCCCTGCGTGCACGAAATTGCGGAGAAGATGAGCTTGAACAGCTTGAGGTAGAGATCCGCACGCGGGTTCGAGTCTGGAAGAGATAAGAGATCAAAGATCAAATATCCATAAACTATTTGATAATCTCTGACTAGGGAAGGCTGGACAATAATTGATTCCACATTTATGTGTGGTCTCTAATATCTAAAGCCAAATCTGAGACCATTGTGCCGTTACTGGCTCAAGGGAAAGTCACGTTTCACTGGGAGCTCATGAGTTCCCGTTTTTCAACTCGAGGTAATTTCATATCAGATCCAAAAAATAACAAAGATCAGGGATTAAAGACCAAAGATCAAAGATCGAACTCACAGGCCATCTCGGGCATTCTCTTGAGTAGATACTGCGCGAGGATGCTGCCGAAGCGCGAGCATGTCTCCTGGAATTCATATTTTGTTTAGGAATTTATTGTGAGAATGTAGGAACTAGTATGAGACGTTCGGTGGAGAAAAGGAAGAGTTTCATTAATACTGATAGAATATGACTTACAACTACTGCAAACAACAATTGCACTCGATCTATATATCAAGGATGAAACACAACACTCCATGTCTATTGTATTGTCGAGAAAATCGATATCGGACCTATACATTCCGTCTACTGGCTATCGTGCCCCCCAAAAACTATTATTATGAAGAGACTAAAACACAAAACTCACGGGATTGACGAGGAACGTATTGCAGATGATCTGCAAACTCGGATTGACGGCGATTCGCTCGATGAGGAACTGCAAATAGACAATTTACGATTTGAAAAAAGTTTCCCGCCAGTTTCTCGTCCCAGCACGATCCTATAACTCGTTGGTAGACGAACATTTTTGATATTGATTGGAGGCTCTGTAGAAAAATCATATAAACCTTTTCCAAAAACCATTCTTTAAAAACCTTTAAAAGCCAAACAGGGTCATGTAACCGTGCTTTCGATAGTGCTTTCGCAGCGGTTACAAAAAACTCTAATCCTTGCTTCCGGCTTTGCACGAATAAAAACAATAACAAGAGCGCCAAAACAAACAACAAAAACAATCACAAACCGGCGTGTAATTGGAGAAAATCTCATTGAAGACATCCGGATTGATGACAGTGAAGACCATGGCGAACGCCTCTATCGTTTCCTTGTCCTCCCGATGACTGCGAAATTACTTTTTTATTTAAATATTAAATTATTTTCAAAAATAGCAGGTGGCGTTTTTTAAATAAGAGAAATTAATGGCATTGACAAGAGACAAATCAGCCGGGAGAAATTAATGGCATTGACAAGAGACAAATCAGCCGGGACAAGAACTGCAGATGCGACTGTAAAGCGCCTACTTCAATTATACTTTTTTTCTCAAAAGGGAGGTAACTTGTAAATAGTCCCGCTGTTCGGATTTTCTAATACCACAGTAATTCTGGAAAACATTGACAAGAGAGAAATCAATTCGAACTAGTAGAATACTTGCGACCCTGAAGAGCCTACTTCAAATGGCGCAACTTTGGTAATTCCAGGGGTCCATTTTTCCATATGTTCCAAATGCCCCCACTCACTTCGGTCTCATAGGCACTCCACTCTGGGGGTTGATCATGTACACATCTAGTGCCTGCAGTCCATACTTGAGCAGACGTGCGCACGTGTCACGCTCCTCCGCCGGAGTCAGAGCGCCTGCGAATTAGTTAATTAATTACATAATTAAAAGCACGATTGTTAACTCGGTGTTTAATGGCTTGCTAATTTGCTAGTTTATTTACGTCAATCGTAAGGAATTTTAATAATGTTGCTACTAATTTCAGACGAAGCAACAATTCTCCTCAGTGAAGATGCACGTCTCATGGCTAGCGTAAGAATTCAAAATACGAGCCGTATCTAATACAAGCTCCTCGCGTTCTTTATAATATCCTCTTAACGATAATAAAATATTATTCATAATAAGTAATTAAATAAACTAACGATCAGTCTTCTTCGTGTCTTTCAGTACGATAATGATGGATTTGCACGATGAGATGAGGAAACGAATCTGGAAATGATTAATGAATAAAGTCATGAAAAGAAAAAAAACGAAAGGATGATTTTTGTTTTGCCATCGTCACTTATTGTCAGAGAAAAGCCTAATGCTAATTTTAACAACAATTACACATAGCAAAGCTGACCATCTATGTTTCACCGATATCTCATAGTACCTACACGATAGGCCTTGCAATCGCATTACAATTGTCTCTAGATTCCAACACTTCTACCCTTTGATTCCACAATTATTCACTTACTACCAAGTAACCATGATTGGGACTACTGTCCCCCCCCCCTTCAACAGCGTTACACATCCTTCCGGTGTCCGTTCAAACCTTCACCTCCGTCCCATCCATCTCAAACCCGTCGCTGCTAGATCACACCACCTCCCCGTCATCCTTACCATGTGTCTCGCTGTTTGCCCTACACTATCTTCCCGGACACCTCAAACCCGGCGCGGCTCGAGAGCACCGACCCTCCTTCCTCTCCCCTTCATCCTCACCATGTGTCTCGCTTCCTGCACGGGCATGGGCGGTCCGGAGGCAGTCCACGTTGCCGCCAGCATGCTGTCCACGGAGGAGTAACCCTGAACGGGGGAAAGTTACGTCATGATTAGGCAATATATTGATGAGCGTTGAGTAATTGAGCAATGTAATCTAAAAGAAGATATTGTATTGTAAGTACAGAAGCCGAGGAGAATCGCAAGTAAGCAAGATCAACGACACAAATAAAATCTGTGAAACCCCAAGCATACAAGAAGGTTTAAATTAAACAAAAAAGCTAGTAGCAATCAAGCCTCGTGAAACCCCTTCTCACCTTCTCTGGAGGCTGCTTCGTTGGTGCCGAGAGGCCGGGCACGTTGGCTGAGGGGCGGGGCTCAAGCTCTGTAAAATCATTCTTTTGAATTTCAGTAATCACGATAATTGTTTTAATGGGTGCTAAGTCGAGTATTGAATGAGTTTAATTGGTCAATATACACATTTTTTTGTTTTATTGTTACGTATACAAAGGCCGAGAACCATTGAATGATTCAAATTAATAGGAAAATGACTGAACAATGAAACTCTAATTCACCTGGCACTCCCTCCACAGTGCAGTGCAGCGACGGATCGTCAAGGTCGACCGCGGATGGATTGGGAACCTGCGGAGATCAAAGATCAGCTCAGTTCATCACGGAGATCAAAGATCAATCCGGTATATTGTTCTAATCAAAGATTAATCTACAACATCTTCATAAAAAATGTAGCATTGTTCACCAAACTTCATTTCAACACCGTTATAATTTCTAGATCCTTTGAATTAGACATTTTCGTAAAACTCAAACCGGATAGTCTCAACTAACCGCCGAATTCGAATGCCTTCGCTCGCTCGCGATGATATCGAGTAACTTCTGTCGCTCTTCCGGGTGCCTGTAGTGGTTTATTTCATTATTTTTTTAACGTCTACCAAGAGCAAATAAAATTTAAAAAAACTATGAACCCGATCAACAAGTAGTCACTATGAAGCATACATCACACTGTTCCAATTTGGAACTTCCAAGCAAAGGCTGATTATGCTATTAGATATTCTAGTTTATTCAAACAACATATCAGATCAGAAATCAATCACAGCTATCAATCACTCAACAGCCAATAGCAAAGAGCGAAACATAAATCTCACTGGACTCTCCCAATCGAGTAATTTCAAAAAGTCCCGAGCTACGCCCCTTCCCCAAATATCCACGAAGAAACACACATCGACTAAAGCCAAGTGCCTCAAGATACAACCCCCCCCCCCCCCACAATCAGTAATCATCGTGAAACATACATCTCGCTGGCTGCAAACTCCGTCCCTCTAAAGACCGTCGATTCTCCGGCTGCCGCAAACATCAGTGGAAGATGGTAGAGAACGAGCACTCGAAGCTTCGAGATAACACTCTCGAGCACACCGAAGAAGATATCACGAGACTGAAAATCGATAGGGATGATTACGGTAGGTTGGGGATACTGTAGAAATACGGAGGTTGGGGAACTGTAGAACTGCTGGAGATTGGGGATTCTGTAGCACTACGGACATTTTGGATGGGAAATTTAACCGAGATACATTTAACTGCTGATATCTCAATTGTCAAGGTTGTGATTTGGTGTTCCTAGATAACTATTTATTGGTAGGTGCAAATGTAAGTGCAGTATGTGCCACCACTTTGTCGCAAAAAATAATAAATCAATAAATAGGCCTCAAAATTCCGTACCGGCTCATTGTTCTTCTTCTCGCAGTCGACGAAGCTATCACACAGATTCGAGATTAGCCTGGAATATAAATTAATGGGCAAGGCCTCAACAGGAATATTTGGTGAAACTTGTAATTACAGTGTGTTGAAACTACCAGGAAAAGATGGATGATGACACCCCTATGAAGCACCACTCTACTTGTTAGCCTATTTGATTTTTATTATAATTTTAAAATTTAATTAACATATTATCGTAAATACCTGATGGACATTGCCTGCATCGATGGCGGTAGGAGAGGATCGTGCAGGCAACGAGAGAAGACGTATGTCGCACTGGAAATAATACATTAAGGCCCTTTTTTATTGTATGCCAACTAAGAGCAGAGAACACTGTATTTCGAACTAGCCAGCTACGCTCGCTTCGCTCGCTCGCTGGCTAGATGTCGCCGGGTTATCCCAGTCATCTGCAAGCGCTTCTCATCGCCGGGTTATCCCGGTAATATGCGAACGCTTCGCAAACGCTTACCAGTAATTTGCAAACACACTTAGTGGCTACATTATAAATGTTTTCCGGATCGCTCTCGGTCTCAAGAGTCTTTCATAAACGTGAATGTGTTCCACCGATCTAAATTTGACCCAGCGAAACACGTTGGTATACTGTAATAGCGAGTTACGCTCGCAAGATTTTGCCGCCGCGTTATCCCAGTCATTTGCAAACGCTTGCGAAAT
>LS487225.1:0-11229 GCA_900490705.1 Pristionchus arcanus | reverse complement strand
AGTGATCGAGGGTGGCATCAAAGAATTGCAAATGAGAAGAAGGAAGATGCGAAATGTAAGGGTGCACGATAGAATTACATGGAGATTCAAATGGAAGTGATACTCACAGTGAATTCTCCATTGGTGGAAGATATAGTGAATGAATATTCTCCCTTTAGATTTTCAGCATCCGAACGAACGATTATATCACCCGTATCACCATCGATCTGAGATTGAGAAAGATTTCGATTAGAGACAAGACAAATTTCAGCTGCATTTTTTCTCTCGTTCTCACGTCTACAAGTATTCATTATGTATCTCTTCTCACCTTGAAATAATTGGCAGCTTTCTTATCCATAGCATAGAACATTGCATCAGGAGAAGCTGTTACTCGACCAATTATCTACCATTTATTCGATTACTCCAATTTATCGTCTATCTCTTACCTCCCCTTCCTTCCATTCTCCGAACAATTCGAATGAATAAGATGGTTCATTGAATGCGAATATTTTTCTCACCGGAGTCGATACTTCATCTCTATGGAATCGAGAGACAATTTCCTCTTCCTCACGACTCTGAATTGTCATACTTTCCATAACTTCGAATAATGTTTCAAGAATTATGATTGAATTATGATAAACTGACATCAAATTCCCTCTCATCTTCTTTCCTCGTCCTCTCCATTTTCTCTTCTCTTCTCACATCAATCGATTCTTCATCAGCTTCATCCAATTCATGATTAATATGTTTCCTCATAGTCTTCATTGTCACTTTCTCTTCTTCCTCTTCCTCTTCACTTATCTCTTCTTCCTTACTCTTCTCTTCATTCTTCTTCAATTCCTTCACAATCTTCGTCACTCGAGTTGTCGATGGAATGGAAGACGTCGTTGTCTTCGATGATTTCTCATCAGAAGTAGTCGTCGTTCTCGTCATTGGTTTCTCCGTCGTCTTCGAGACTGTCGTTGTCTTCCTGGTTGATATGGATGTCTTCTCAGTGGTTGGAATCGTCGAGGAATGGACCGTCGATTTCATTGATTCAGTCGTTGTCTTCGATTGAGTGGAAGTAGTTCTTGATTCAGATGTCGTCGTTCCTTCCGTCGTTTTCTTCATCGTCGTCGTTTGAGGAATCTTCTCTGTAGTCTTGATAGTCGTCGATTCAGTTGTCTTCTCAATGGTTGGAGTAGTGACTGATCGAGTGACAGTGGATGATATCTCAATCGTCGTCTTCGTTGATTCAGATGATGTTGTCTTCGTTTCTTCATTCTTTGAGTGATCGGCTACTTTGGCCACTCTTTTCTCTTCTTTCTTCTTTTCTTTTTCTTCCTCTCTCAATTTCTTCTCCAATCCTTCTTCTAATCCACTCAAATCATCTGCTTCGATTTCGATGATTGCACGTCCGTATCTGAAGAGTGAATGAATGCACTCCCACTCTCCCTCTCTCTCTCCCCTTCTCTCCTCTCTCTCTCTCTCTACCTCTGTGGTTCTCCATGATCAACTGCTTCAAGAGTCACATAATATCTTCCAATCAATGGTCTCGTATTTGGTCTCTGTGAGTATATCAATTCAGCAGTTCCATTGGCAGAAACGAGTCGGATTGGGAGATTATCAGAATCCATTAATCGATATTCAACACGACCATTATCTCCCTGACAGAATCAATTATGTTTTGATGTGTAGGTCAAGAGATACCTTATCGTAGTCAATAGCTCTAATTGATCGAAGAAGAGTATTATTCGGGAGGGGGGAGATCACTCTTATTCTGTATTGAGTTTGATCGAATAGAGGGGAATTATCATTCTGATCGATAAGATGGACTGTTACTCGAGCCTTCTGACAGACTGAAGGAGGAGCGATCGATGCATTGGAGGACTAGAAAGAAAATGATTAAGATTGGATAAGAATACGGTAATTACTTCAATCTGAATCACAAACTGAACGAGATCGAAGTGTTCTGAGTCGAGTACGGTAGGATCATTGACAGTGATTACTCCCGTCTCTTGATCAAGTGAGAATGTCTCATCAGGATCAATCAAACGAATACGAGTATCCTTAAGAATAATAATTGGTTCAGTTAAAATATGATAGATATCGATGTATGGAAACGCTCTATCCTCGCGATAGAAAAGAATCCTTATAATCGGATAACTCACTTGACTCTTATCAATCACGTGCATTTCGAATACGTGAGTGCCCGGCTTCGAATTCTCAGGAAGAGAAACAGAAAAATCACAGGATGAAAATCTGTATTTACTCCTCACCATTATTATTCTCTTATTTTCTCTTACCTTGGGAATTGTGCATCTCTCTGTAGAGTAATCTCAACAATTGAACTTCTTGGAGGATTCTCTTTCGATGTAATCATAACTCCAATTGATTTGATTGAGAGAGGAGGTTGTTCAATCAAAGTCATCGATCCCTTCTCACTGTCTATTTCGAAGTAATCCCTAGGAGAATTGATAAATGGAAGAATAAATAATCGATCCCTCACTTCATTTTCTTATCGACAAGAGAATAAATAACTGGTCCAATCTCTTCATCGACTACTGAAGAAACTGATGGAATCACGAGGATTTGATCACCCATTTTAGCCTGAAAATTATTTAATTCCTTATTCATCAATTAGTATTTTTCCCACCTCTCCAATAATACTTCTCACTCTCGATTCTCTCACAAGTGGACGATAATCTCCTAATAGATTCACATGAATCTTCGTTGTATTCATCTTCACTGGTTCACCACTGTCCTAAATTAATTAATTAGATCATTGATGGTATCTGAATAAACGAAGAGAATGAAACGTACAATAGCAGCAACATTGAGATCAAATTCATTGGGAAGATGGTCGATCGATCCGATCACCTACAAACAATCGATTAAGCGATATCAGCGTTTTATAAGAAACAAATAAATTTGAGAAAAAATAAACCAACCTTAAGCCGAATCTGAGGAGGGAATTGATCAGTTGACCATCCTTGAAGAGGAAGAGAAAGAGAAGGAGAATTGGATGATACTGGACGAACAACTAGAGAGAACGGAGCCCAATCATCCTGTAACAATGAGATTGCAACCTTACGGATCGAATCATCATTCCTATCTTTCTGAATTCTTTTGAAGTTTCTTATTCTTTGGCATTTTCCCAGAACTAAAATAGACGATGATTAACTGACCATAATAGTGAAATGAACTCCATAGGATGGAGATGGATCCCAATCGATGGCTATGATTCCCGTATTGACCTCAGTACCAACTGGAGACTTCTGCAATGGGATATTCACTTGGGGATCATCATTTACTGCTTCATCGTTTTATGTTTATTTTTTTCCAGTAGATTTGTAATATTATTTAATCGGTGAAAATATATAGATGAAACATTTACCCTCGGAAGAGATAGAGCATAAGGAAGTCCATAGAATCGAGGAGATACTCGATTTCCTCCATCCAATCGAAGAGTTATTAGAGGGAATACTTGATCATTACAGATAACACTCATGTATAGATTAGCACTTGTGATCTACAGATATATCCATTATCTTTCTCAATATCGGCGAATTCAGAACCAATCGATGTCTTTAGACTCAGAAGAATCAAACCTCAGAAGGGTAAGGAGGAAGACTAAGTCGTCCCTTCGTTCGAATACTGAATTCCCCATTGCCATCAGTAGTCAAATCGAATCGATTCGTGTAATTAATCTGAAATTTCTCTCCTTTTCCATGGCAGTCTATTCAACTTTCTCCTTTCCAACCCTTTCTCTCTTCCTATAGAAAAGATCTCTCCCTCGAACGATTTCTCTTTCTTTTCCTCAAGCAGCGAAAGTGAAATCTCGTGCGGTTTTTTGCATTCCAAATTTAGTCGATGGAATTAAATGATTAAACTGACATGGGGAAGCTTAGTGGAAGTGACTGAAGCAAGTGAAAGAATGGCATTAGAGGGAAAGACTTGAGATCGATAAATGAGAGTATCGATTGAGGCATCCGATGATACAGAAAGAAGAATTGGAGATGATGAAGGGAATGAACATGCGGCTGAATATGAAAGGTTATGAATATGGGGATGAATGGTATTCGAAAGAAAGAAATGTACATCCAGACCCCCTGGAGAGATCTGTCTATTCGGAATTCTCAGTAACTGTCATTAAAGAGGCCATAGTGACAAATGTGACTAACCGGGTGAAGTTTCCTGAGATAATCGAACTCCTTCCGATATGAATGGAAGGAGAAGAAGAAGAATCCATTGAAGTGGAATCATTCAGAAGTCAGACATAGACTAGAGTAAGATGATATGATAAGAGAGAAGAAGAAGAAAGAGAGATGAGGGACGAACAAAAGTGTGAGCAAAAAAAAGAGAAAGCTGCTGATTGTATCCTAGCTTCCATTGGAATTAGGACATTGATGAGAGATGAAGAGAAGAAATGAAGAGAGATAAGGATACACTTGAGATATCGATGCACTGATCAAGAGTCATTGAATCAATATATTAAGGGAGGGAGAGAGATACTGTAGTGATAAATAGGTCAAATGGTAGATCAGAATAGTGAGTGATACGATTAGAAAACAAGTCATAAACAAGAGGAACTTTGGAATGGAGTGAGTAAACGAAATGATTTGAATGGTAAAGAGTTGAAGCAGACCGGAAAGTAGTACAAGTAAGAGAGAAACAGTTACGGGAGGATCTATTCCAGTCTCACTTTCCATAATGAAGAGTGTGAAAAGAGAGAGAGAGAAGTTAGATTGACAAGTTGAATAAAGGACTGGTTCAAACGGAATCCCACTTCCATATGTGCCATTGTTGTCTTTCCCTTGTATGAGAGATGGCATTAGATACGATGAGAGAAAGGGGGATAAAATGGCATAGTTCTATCCCCTTGGATGAGATTGCATCTAAGAACGAAATGGGGCAAAAATGAGTGAGAGGATAGAAGTTAGTGGATGGTTATCCTATTAAATGATGCGTCGGAAGGAATGAAGGAAAGGATGAAGCAATGCATAAAAGGGTAAAAAGGGAAGGGGAAAGGCACTTGAATATGAGACTCAAACTGGACATCGAACTAAGGGAACTGAGAGAACATGGAGAAAGTGTGCCATTCTACCACTAATTGCACCCTTTCGAAAGAAGTAGGAAGGAAAATGTAACTGATCTAATGGAATGAACGAATGATGAATACATTGATCCCGATTCTTCCCTTCTTCATCTACCAATGAATTCTACCTCTCAAATGTTTCATTCTCGTCCCGGTTGATCATTCGAGCGTACGAATTCTTACTCACTTCCACTCAATTATTTACAATAAAAATGCACTTTATCGAGACTGAGAAAAGAAGGATATGGAATGGAAAACAGCATGAGAACAGGAGTAAAAAGAGTGAAGAGTAAAAAGAGAAAGAGAGAAGAGGGGACAAATTACCCTAAGACGAGACAATGGTCAAGGGGACGGTTAAGAGAAGACTGAAGATTCAATTATTCACAATTAAATCCATACCAGAGAGAGGAACATCAGAGATGTGAGAAGGGGAGGGTTCATATGGATACTCGTCGATATATCAAAAATGATATGAGATGGTGAGATCAAAGATCAGAGATCATCGAAATATTATATTATCGTTTCGCAGAAGAGAAGATGTGCATGAAGGAAGCGATGAAGGCTTCGAGATGGAAGATCGCCTTAAATACAATGGACTAATAATCTTTATCATGCCAGACAAATGGACTATGATATTGAATTAATACTCTTCCTCCTTAATATTAATTCCTTTTCCTTTCTACATACCTTACTTCCCTTCGTAAGTCGATGTTCATATTCAGCTGCGGATTCGAGAATTTCCCCTCTGATCGAAGAGGGAGAATGAGGAAGGAGAGCCTTCACTAGATGCTGAATCAGAAAACTAACATCCATTTATAAATCATAAATGATATTAAAAATATGTCAATACCAACAATCCGCATTGTAATACATCGGGGGTAAATAAGAATATCTTACAACGAAAATAGTCTGAGGAGGAATGCATCGAGAAATAATCTCGTATAATCGATTTCTCGCATCGAGAAGTGCCTCTGAACTCTGCTTTCTCACAATAATTTGAGCTGTTTCATCCAGATATTTCTCCCATTCAATTGTAGGAATCTGAGTAAGATAAGAATATGCATTCTGTCCACACAGAACAGTAACTCGATAAAAATCAGATTAAAGAAAACTAACATCATCATGCTGCTTGATAATATTGATATGGGGATTCATTGCTTCCATTGTTAGAAGAGCTCTGAATTATTGTATCAATTATCTACTGCAAACCATCAAACAATGGATACATATTGATTTCCAATAATCCTAGGAATAAGGTACTGTCTTAATTTCATACCTCCTCGTATTTCCCTTCGCCATATGAATAATCTTCTTAGTGACTGGAGGAGGAAGACTCACTTTCTCACTCGAACACACAGATGACATCACTGATTCAATCTGAAATAATACATTTTGATGAAACTGAAATTGAAGAAGATGTGAACAATTAGCGTAATGACGCACTTAATAAATAAGTGTACCTCTTTATCAGTAGGAGCAGCGACTCGAATGACCATGCATCGACTCTTAAGGGGATCAATCACTCGAGACAATGACTCTCCACATAAGATAAGACGACAATTGGCTGAAATTAATCACTCATTTCGCATATTCAACAATAATTGGTAGAACAATGAGCAACGGTGTCGTATTCATTATAGAATGTAACATACTGATCTCATGGAATGAATTCTTTAGTACTCACATGAATATTTCTCCATTGTTCTTCTGAGTGCATGTTGAGCATCTCTCGATAATTGATCCATTTCCATAAGAACGACAACCTAAGATTCTCTCCTCTATCTATTCTCCCCTCTCTCTTCTCTTCTTACCTTGAATGTCTTCTGAGATACAATATCAATCTGAGAAGTCATTGCCATCTCTTTGAGTACATCTTGCACGATAACTCTATCATAGATTCCCACGTCACTGCAAATAACCAATGGATGGGGGAATCAAGATATCAACTGACGAAGGAGTCAATTCGATATGGTAGTTACTCTCCATTGTGTGTATCTCTAATTTCTTTCCCGATGGAGTAGTAAATGGCATCGTTCTCAATCGTACTACATCCACTCCCGGACCATATCTGAATAACGACTATTGCGAGTGAATAGGGAAAGTATTGACTGACAGTTCTCTAAGGATGCATCTCACTCTCGTCTTCTTTCCAGCTCCAGAAGGTCCATAGACTAGAAGATGGGGGAAATCATCTCTCTGGACGAGAGACGATAGATTGGCAGCTTGTTCTTTGTGATAAGTGAGGGAAGGAAGTTCATGGGGACGATACTTGTCCACCCACAATGACATTCTGAAAGTGACAAGAGATCACGTTATTTATCAATATTTAAATCTAGGTAGGTATGCCAATATTTCTTGATCTCTAATTCTGAATGTTCTCTGTCATATCCACTGGCGAAATGAATAAAGGAAATTGAGCAGAACCCAGATTGAAGAGAGCGTTATACATATCAGTTGAGATACCAGTATAAAGGCGAGTTATTATAACTCATTCATTAAAGATTTTAATGATACGCAAAAGCGAACACGATTTATCGGCAAAGTTCAAGACAAGTAAAGTCACGCATATTGTAGCAATTATTGTGAATAATAAATAATCAGTTTGTCATTCGAATAAATAGTGTGTCAGTATGTGATATCAGCATAGTAGTGAGATACCGTAGTCGGTCATGTTAAATATTCACAGATTACTTGATAAATATGTTTGAGTTGAGATACGAGTTAGAAAGCGTTAGAGAAAGAAGACTTTGTCAGATTGGGAATGTACTTAGAGATGCATCAATCAATTAACTACCAGGATAGATATGGAATATTAAACAACAACTAGGAGGAAAGTATCTACAAAAATCCTTCTTCTTGATCGAAAACCTCGTGATGTCGATCCTTCTTGAGTAAACTGACATTCATAGGGACTACTTGAGTTGCATTGTCATCGTAATTCACTTTGACGTTATACGTATTGGCCATCATTAGGATAGATAGCATGTAACGAGAGACTTCTCGTTGATGACAACCAGAGACCATCTGAATGGAGGAATGGAAGGGGATAAGAGGATAGAGAAAGAGGAAAGAATGATACAAACTAACAAGTGGCAGTGCCTTCTCCTCTCCTACTTCCTCGAATACTTGCAGCATTGTACTTCCATAGTGATGAATATCGAATTCCTTGAATCCTTCTTCTTCTTCAAGTAGGGGAAGCACTCTGCAATCCATTACAATAAGATTGTACATTAAAATTGGTAATAATAAGCCAACAAATTTTAACTGACTTGTTACTCCATCCTTGAATTCTCATATTCATCGTTTCTTTAACCTCTTCTCCGTCTTCTCTTCTTCTTGCTACTTCGTCTTCATTTATCCAGTATCTACATAACAATATATACTAGACAGATCATAAAACCAGTTTTCGAAAATACACTATCTTTCAATCATTCACATCGCAAATACAACCAATAAAATTGCATGTTAATATAAAATTGATATTAACCTAAAGTCAGAGATCAAATACCGCTCCCGAAAGGACCTATGCATGCCACATTTTTAGGCTAATATGAACAAAAATTAGAGAAATGCATGCCACCATTTCACGAAACCAGTGCAGATCGCCCGAATCCTAGCCTCCTCACGTCCACAAATTTGAAAATTCGGAAAAGCACACCCCATTTCGAGTATTATGACCTGAGTATTTGACCCCTGCCTAAAGTAGACTTTTAAAACAACTCACATTTGTTCGACCTCATAAAGCGATCCCATTCCGAGAACCTTAAATATACATTTAAATAGAGGATAGATGATTAAATAGTCTCACCATCATATCGGCATTGGCCATATGATCAAAAGCTCTTGCATCGAATTCATCATCAACTCCATCGACCATATCAATTCTTTCTGATCCTGCATCTCCCTCCATTCCTCCTTCCATTCCATCATCATCTCCCCACATAGCAGTTCCCCTTTTAGCCTTTGGAGATGAAGAAGCAAGAGGAATATCATTCATTCCATCGTGTATTCCATCATCATCATCGAATCCTCTTCCATATTCATCATCTCCTTCATCCATTGGATACACTTCTTCTGCTACTTCATTCTCTTTCTCCCTCTCTCTTTCCTTCTCCATTTCAGCCTGCAATCACATTCCCTTCGTCACTATTCAATCCACCATTGCCATCCATATATTACTATAAAGTTTGATCTTCCTATCTAAACGTCTTCCTACAATCTACAATGTCGACTTCACAATTTCATATGCTATATGACAATGTTTACCTTTTCTTGGAGTACGATCTTTTTCTTTCTCTTCTCCACTTCTTTTTTCGCTTTCTTGACTTGTTCAGTCAATCGAGAGAGGGCAAACTTCGACTAAAATACACATTTCAAAGAGAATAATATAAAAATCATTAAATGATAGATGATCATCTTCACTTCTTGACATTTATTTCTATTCATTCGTTTCATACTCACCCAATTCTCCTCTTCTCCTCTCTGTTTCTTCATATTCTTCGCATAGATGAATTCATTCAGATATTCGAGTGTCTCCATCGCTCTCTTTCTCGCATCTTTTGTCCTCGCTTCCTGTATTTACAATAGAGATTACAATGTTCGACCCAATATTAAAACAATTACAAATTCATTGTCATATTATAGATGAGACAATATTGTCCACCTATCGAGGGCCACCCAATGTTAGAAATCGCTAAATATTGAGAATGGCGGGTAAAAAATTAATAAAAAGTGAATAATGTAATGAACCTTTTCTCTCTGTGCAAGTATCTTCTTCGTATTAATTCGAGTATTCGATTGAACGAGTGGAGTACGACGCCATCTATTTAATATTATAATGAATGAATGAGTAGATAAGAGAATGAGAATGGATACTCACTTGACGGGATTATACATATCAACGAAATAATCCTCAATTGGATCATCTTCTCCTCCTTCTTCCCATTCTTCTCTTTTAATTGGAAGAGGTACTTCATTCTCCATCTCAACATCCATTCCTCCACCCATCGAATCATCAAAGCCACCACCACCGAAATCTGCAACAAAATAAATATTAAATTAAACTTTCCAACTCGCCAGAATTGATAATCTAGCATAAGTTCAGTAAGTTAAAGATTGATACGTCGTTATTTGATACGCCGTAGATTAATAAATATTTTTTAAAAAACTAACCATCCTCGAAGTCTTCATTGACAACACTCATATGCTCATTGAATCGTGTGCTTGGTCTCAATAATTCCGTTTTCCTTCTCTCATCCATCGTTGATATACATGCTCTACTAACTGATCCATCTCTCAATTGTTCAACAGGAAGAAGGGACGAAGTTCTCCTTCCCATCATATATTCTACTTCTGCATCTGCTTCTGCACTCCCATATGATCGATATGATTGAGATCCAATTTGTTGTGATGAAGGAAGAGGTTGAGAAGAGGGAACAACTTGTGTCGATGGACGAGTGTTTAATGAGACACCCAGCATTTGAGAGAAGGGTGCTATATTCTCCTTATCCAACTTCCGAGAGAACTTTCCAATGAGATTTCGATTAAGAAGATCGAGCAAAATCGCGCCCTGTAATAAGTGTATATTTTACAGGCTGAACCCAATAAAACTGATAAGCACTCCTGATATACACCACTATTTTATTTCACGCGAATATTTCTCATTAGGTCATTAGACATATAATCATTTGATAGATGTACCCACCTCCTCACTAATGTACGCAGTGTTCATTTTGAAGTCGTCTTTCTTTCCAATCACTTCTTTACTCTTCTTCCTTGCATACATAGGAACATTGCACTTCTCATAGTCAGCCAATGGCATCAAAGACATTGGCATAAGAGGAACCGTCAGAGATCGCTTAGGGCCACTCTACAATACTATTCTCATTCGTATCAACTAATATTAAATAGATATATAATGTTACCTTTAGACAGAGAGAAGTGATATCAGATCGTTTGCTCTTTGAGTAATCAATAAGAACGATGGCATCATTAGGGGCAATATCGGCAGGATCGGCTCCTCCTTCATCATCTTCTCCATTATCTACAAATACTCTTCTAATTGTAAGTAATTATCACGAGCTAAATAATAAATTGAACTAATGATAATAAACAACAAATTGCATAACTGTGAAATATGTAGAAAGTAGTCAAAAAGAATACCGATTGCTCCT
>LS487221.1:0-30174 GCA_900490705.1 Pristionchus arcanus | reverse complement strand
GGGGGGGGGGGGGGGGGGGGGGGGGGAGGAGAGGCGAGATTGCAAAATGTGAGATGAGAGGAGCTTGAAGGAGGAATGGGGGAGGAGTGATTTTGAAAGGGGGGGGGGAGTTGAGATTGAAAAATGTGGGAGAAAAGGAGCTTGAAGGAGGAATGGGGGATGAGTGAATTTGAAAGTGAGTTTGAAAGAATAAAGTAGGAGAAAAGGAGCTTGAAGGAGGAATGGGCGAGGAGTGAGTTTGAAGGGGGAGGAGGCGGAGGTGAGATTGATGGAAAAAGGAAGGGCAAGTGAGAGTAAGGGGGGGGGGGAGTTTGTGGATAAAACAGCAATAACAAATAATATAAGCAGAGTAAATAATTAATATAATGGGAAAAGAATTAAAACTACAGTAACAAAAAGGATTAGCGGCTAAACGTGAAAGAATATGCACATAAAACAACAATAACAAGTAAGTAAAACAAGCAGGGTAAGTAACTAAAACAATGGGAACTTAGAGGCTTAAAGCTACTGCAACAAAAAGGATTAGTCGCTAATGGCAAAATAATATGTACATAAATCAACATGAACTTGTAAGCTAAAACTGCAGTAACAAGAAGGATTAGTGATTAAAGTTTAAAAACACTGGTGAGCTCGAAAGGTGACAGAGTGGGGTCATCCGCAAAATAGCTTCGGGCATTCCTTCTCGGACATCCGGAAATAGATATATGTTGCTCTTTGAAACAGGTGACAGCACACTTGCGCCTATACGGGTATCAGCAACGTTTCACTGTTCCTAGCTCACCAGTGTACATAAAGATTTTCGAACCACCTTTTTCGACATCAAAGAAACAACGATAGTACAGCAATAAATACGAGTTATATAAATCACATTCCATGTTCTGCTTTAGAAAAAGCAGATCATGGATGTTGGTCAACTAATCCGAACGTACGTGTTCGGGTTAGTTGATGTGAACATACTGTATGGTTTCATGGCAATCCACATTACAGTATGTTCAGCCGAGCAAGCCGGCCAAGCGCCTCTATTGGGCGAAAGCGGTTCAAACTCTCCGCGAAAGTATCTACCCCTCTCCGATTTGATCTTTGATCTTAATATCTTAATCTTGGAACCATCACATGACGTCTGTGATGATTTCCTATGTCTCAATTCATAATTAATACTCGATTGAGTATCCAAACCCTAGACCTACAACTGCATTCGAGCGTATAATGAGCATTCGAATGAGTATCCAACCCTAGAATCGCAGACGCGGTTTTGATGTGATCTTCAAAGGACCGGAATTCGCCTATAGCCCTTTGACTTCACACGCCACCGCGCCTACCATCCCAGAGACCTAGGGCGAAAGGTGTGTGATCCGCACACTCGCACTTTCTCAGTGCAACCCTAGAATCGCAGGAGCGGGCAAAGAGAGAATGCCGAAGGTTGAAAATGCTATCTATTAGTATATCTTAAACTACATTCGAGAAAAAAGTAAGCACTCGGATAAGTATCCATCCTTTGATTGGAAGCGGTTCTATTTCTCCGCGAATCAATCGTATCTCGTCTCCCCTACCCCTCTAAGACCTTCGGCTTCCCCTTGTGCCCACAACTACCATCCCAGAGTATTAGTCGTCTGCTCATATTATGTTTTATGAGCAGACAGATATCAAAAGAATGTGGAGGCGTTCCCTCTCTTCTCTGTGGAGGCGTTCCCTCTCTTCTCTTATCTCCTTTCCTTGCTTCATTTGATTCTTCATTGATTCCTTCTTCGCTTCTTCGTTTATTCCTTCGTTTATTTCTTCTTTCTTGATTATTTCTTCTTTCTTGATTATTTCTTCTTTCTTGATTTATTTCTTCTTTCTTGATTTGTTTCTTCTTTCTTGATTTGTTTCTTCTTTCTTGATTTTTTCTTCTTTCTTGATTTTTTCTTTTTCTTCTTTCTTGATTTTCTTCTCTTATCGTTCCAGTTCCTTTCCTTGCTTCATTTGATTCTTCATTGATTTCTTCTTCATTTCTTCATTTATTCCTTCGTTTATTTCTTCATTCTTCATTTATTCCTTCTTGATTTCTTCTTTCTTCATTTCTTCTTTCTTCATTTTTTTCTTTTTCTTCTTTCTTGATTTTTTCTTTTTCTTCTTTCTTGATTTATTTCTTTTTCTTCTTTCTTGATTTATTTCTTTTTCTTCTTTCTTCGTTATCTGCAACGAGAAAATCATTATTCTCAATAGAGCTGTTTGCTCGAGCATTGCTCGCCGAGTTTAGCTCGCCGAGCGATTATGCAAAACCACTCGCGAGCGCGAATGGCTCGCGAATAGAGATGACTAGGGAGAGCTCGACGCGCTCGCGAAAGAGTTGGAATAAAAGACTCGAGCGACGAGTGCTCGCAATAACAGCTCTAATTCTCAATTACGGGTACCTCCTATCCCTCCTTTATTATTCTCTGTGGAAAACGGGCACTCGGGAGGAGTCACAGTCAGAAATTCTAGTTTTCATCAATAAAAATTAAACTTGGACACGTTTCGCCGTTTTTGAAAGCAAAAACTTATGGGTTATTCATTGAGTGTATTTGTCTATTACTTGGCTATGAAACATAAAAAGAATACATTGATATTCACAATTTTCTGACTTATCAAACCTATATTATTCAAATCCGATATCTACTCACTTCATTTTATTATTTCCTTCCCCTTCTTTTCATCTTGAATGGCACTAGTGGGTACGGTAGTTATCGATCGCTCGGGATACTGTAGGTGATTCGATACCTGTAATGAGTAATTCACTATTTCTCAGGCCCCCGCCGTCCTCCCTCTTCTCCTTCCTCCTCCCTTCTCTCTCCTCTCTCTGGAGGGAGAAGCACTCCGGAGTCTCTACTCAGGTATCGCATTTTTAAACCTTACTAGAGCAATTACTAATTAATTCGAAAATAGAATAGAATAAAATTTCGGGGTTGAAAGCAGCAACATTTGTGTTGCACGATGTTTGCATATTCGAAATATACTTTTTATGCTAAATAAAGTGTAAAATCGATTAATGTTTCCCTCTTACCTGACCAATCGCTTCATTGTCCTCTCCGCTCATTCCTTGCTTGAGTGAATCATCGGGGTACTGCCTTGCTCGATTGAACCGTCTCACTCTACTCTTGCATCACTTGAACTTGCCGAGTCACTACCTGTAATGAGTAATTCACTATTTCTCAGGACCCCGCCGTCCTCCCTCTTCCTCCCGTCTCCTTCCTCCTTCCTTCTCTCTGGAGGGAGAAGCACTCCGGAGGTGTCTCTACACAGGTATCGCATTTTTAAACCTTACTAGAGCAATTACAAATTAATTCGAAAATAGAACAAAAATGTCGGGGTTGAAAGCAGCAACTTTTGTGTTGCGCGATGTTTGCATATTAGAAATATACTTTGTATGCTAAATTAAAATCAAAATTAAAATTAATAAAATTAAATTAAGTGTAAAATCGATTAATGTTTCCCTCTTACCTGACAAATCGCTTCATTGTCCTCTCCACTCATTCTTTTTTTTTCATTACTTGAGTTTTCGAATCACAAAAGCAAAGGGTTGAAATTCACAATTTTCTTTCCAATAAAATCGATGTTATTTTCCCCATCTGGTGCTCACCTCACTATAGTATTATTCCTCCATTCTTTTCATTCCTTACTGTAGAGATAGGAGGGCTGGGCATTGATTGCACTCGCTATGGTGACTTCCACTGATGATGTCTGTAACGAGTAATTCATTATATCTAGACCACTCGTCTTCCCTTCCTTCTCGTCTTCCCTCTTCTCGTCTCTCTTCCCTCTATTGGACAGGCAATAAGGAGGAGTCTGAGTCAGGTATTCTATTTTTTACCCAATTTTAATTCATATTTACATCAGTGATAAATTCGAATCTATCATAATATGCCTTTTGGAAGAAACTTTTGAGTTACACACTGGGAACGCGCTACTTGCCAATTTTTCTGCGAATGGGCCTAGCACATTTACAATTTTAAGAAAATCCCTGATAAAACACAAAAGTCCTGATAAAACACTCTTTATGCTCCCGCGAAACGTGAAAGAACCAACAGAAATATTCTTGGTTTCAATGAAACATAAAGCAATTTGTTGAAATACTATCTATGCCAATTGAAACTACATTATCTGTGTTTCTCCTATTTTATTTTTCACGCTAGCACATAAACTGGTCGTGGCTATTTCCTTATGCGTTGGAACTCCGACCCACCTTGTCTATGATCGAGAAGTGAATCCACTTTTGGGGTGGTCTCGATCGATTACGGTAGTCGTCAGGGAGATCCGGTAGCTCTGACTGTCTGTAATTGATAAGCGGTAATTGCAGTTGCCCTCCGATGACTCTCTCCATTTCCCGTGCTCTCTCGTCGGGCAGAGAAAGCGAAGAAGGAATCACTCGCTTCCTACTCAGGTAACTAATGCTAGTATCCAATTACATGAATCATAAACAAAACAGGAGATTAGCAGCCTTGATTGCCGCTTTTTTAAGCTTCATGACAATAATATCAGTTTGCGATTACCCATAATTCTCACTCCCCATTGACTTACCTCTGGTATTTCGGGTCTCCTCCTCAATTCCAGTTCTTGATTATCGATCGATCGATCGGTAGGTACGGTAATCGCGGGATACGGTAGATCCTGGGTGCTGCAGCCTCGGTCATTCTGCAATTTTACTAGTTTGAGAGAATCCCGTTTCGTTCGTGTTTCATGACAATATTTATTCTCGAAAGCAACTTGAACTTGGACTTTGCAAATAGAATCAGTTGCTAATTATCCCTAACTTCTCCCCTCCTTTCACTCACCATGGCTTATCGATCCATCCTAAGCTCGTAACTCCTCGATCTTGGTACGGTAGGTGCTTGCACGGGTACGGTAGTCCTGATTCGAGTACGGCCAGTCTGAAATATATATTTTCAGTCGACTCTCTTCGTTTTGCACGCTATCTCGGTGCGGCCATGAAGTGAGGCAAGGGAAGAAGGAGGAGGAAATCGTCCCCTATTCAGGTATGATATCCTTGATATTTTGCCCTTTTCTGTCATCACCAAGTGGTAATAGCGATTCAAAAGCCGTATCCTCACTATGCAATCGATAAAGTGAAACACTGACCAGGCTGTGCTTGACTGACGATAACGTCCAGTATCCTCTCTCATTCTTCTGGGGATACTGTCGATTCGAGGGGAAGAATCCTCCGGCGTCGGCCGAGCCGCGGGTTGGTCACATAACCGACGCCTGTAAGGGATGATTCGATCAAAATATACCGCAACTTCAAATCTATGCATCCATCTAATAAATTCGAAGAGAGCACAATGGGCCTGTTCGTAGCGATAACTTTTGCGTTACTCGCTTAGTGTATTTTCTTATTATTATTTAGTTACGAGACATGAAAACATTGGGCTGAAAGTGCAGTTGTCCCCCTAGTCTAGGCTGTTTGGTTTCGTTTCCTCGGATGCAATCAGTGCTACCATTTGTCATCAAAATCCTGGCAAATCCGTGTCTCATTCTCTGATCCCTTCCACTCACCATTGGAGGGAAAAGTGAAGATGGACGGGGAGCCGATGACTCGGGCTTGCCCTTGCACGTCCGGTGCTGAAGTCTCTCTTGCTTCTTCCCGCTAACGATCCAACTGTAGAGAAACTAATTTAGAACACCATCTACCGTATCCGCTCAATAGTTATCGATTTTCAACCACATTAGTGCCAAGCCATATTAGTTCTAATCTTAGTGAAACGGCAAAGAACCTTCCCTGACGCCCTACTTTGATTCCGTCTCTTTGTGTTCGTGCGAAATCAAGATATATGATCTTGGTTTCTATGAAACATAAAAGCAATTGGTTGAATTCTTTGCTAAATGAAACTACATCATTTGTGTTTCTCCTTTTCGATTTTCAATCTATCACTTTAGTCGTAGCTATGTCTTTACACGTTGAAACTCCGACCCACCTCGTTTTAGAACTGCTTCTCAACTCCACTGCTTCCTTCTTGAGTACGGTAGTGGCGGGCCTCGATCGATTCTCGGTGGATTCGGTAGCTCCGAGTGCCTGTAATTGATAACCGTTATTGCAGTTGCCCTCCCGTCGTCTGACTCTCTCCGTTTCCCGTGCTCTCTCGTCGGTCAGAGAACACGAAGAAGGAATGAGAAGAGGACACTCGTCTCCTACTCAGGTAATAGCTGGATCCTTTGTTTCGTTATTCCCTATCAAACGCAGGATTAATGTGTTTGTGTTTCATGACAATTTTATTCTCGGAAGAAACTTTGTAAAAAATAGAATCAGTTGCTAATATTCCCATACGTTTCCCACCCATTCACTCACAATAGCTTATCAATCGCTCCTCCTTGTAACTCGCTCATTGATCGAACGATGTACGGTAGCTCTCCTGACCAATCTGCAATCGATAACGTTCATACATTTTCGTAACTACCGGGCCGGTAATACGATCATTACATATTTAACGGAAGCCGCTTGATGTGCCGTCTGGTTGCCTGAACCCGGTGAAATTTGGTTACAAAGTGTTCATTTCCGATTCCCTCGTTGCCCAAACATGCTCGGTTTCGTTATAATTTTGATAGGCTGATGTTGGTTGCTCCCCTTTTCTATCAGCAAGGGGTGAAACCGGAAAGTATCCAGAATTATAGTATCCGGAAAGTGGTGAAACACTGACCTCGCTACACTAGAAACAAAACAAGTGATCAGTCCCAAATATTCTGAAAGGGCGAGGACTATCTCACCTCATATCCGCTCCTGAGCGTGCGTAACCGATCTGCTGGGCGCAGAATGCGGTAGGCGGCAGGGGGGTACGGTATCCACACGGATACACGCTCTGCAAGCAGTCAATCATTCGCTCATTCCATCATTTCACGCATGGACTAATAAGAGAATCAATATCGGGATGTGATTCGATGATATAGCTTTGCTTAGCTTACCTTGCCCGGCTCGCCCCTTTTCCTCCATCCTGCGTCTTGACTGTGGCAGGCTGGTTGAAGGCGCGGTGGCGGGAGGCGGATGTCACGCTCACTGCAATTATTCAAGTGTTGTTGTTGTTGTTGTTTTTCCATTCATGATCCCCATTTCAGTCACCTCCTCTCTACTGGCAGAGAGGGTCTCTCCATTACCCACGCTATCTCGGAGGGGACAGACGAGCGAGGGAGAACGGACTAGTCAGGTAGCATATTCTCACTTATTATTTCCTATTTCCTATTTGCTTCATTTACGAAAATTACAACATTCTTGCAATTATGATTTGCTTGGGGCCTATCACTATTTCGTGAAACATCAACCAATCTAGTCATCCTCTCAATTTTTTCCCCTATTCTCTGAAACATTGACTCACCCGATCTCCTCATCCTTCCATCTCATTCTTGCTTATCTTCCATCTCCTTCTTTCCTTCTTGCTGTTCTCCTTCCATCTTTCCTTCCTGATCCTTCTCTCCGAATCGATCCTGCAATCGATAAATCGATAATTTCAGTCTTCCCCTTCTTCTCGGGAAGGAATCTCCTCGTTTTGCGTGCTCTCTTTGGGCAGTGAAAGAAGAGGAGAAGGAAAGGATCCGCCCCCTCTCAGGTACGCCATTCACTTGTTAATCGCCATTAAATTAAAAATAAGTAAAATCGAGTTTTGAAATCCAGTTACTTTAGCGCTTCTCATCTCCATTTTCCATTCATTATGAAATGAAAGGGCGCAGGGCCCATTTTTCCCATTATAAAAATAGTTTTCAAAAAAAACTTGATTCACAATCAATCAGTGTGGTTACAGTAGCTATTTCTTTGGAATTTTGCTTGATTAGTTTGCTAGATTCGAAACCCGTGCAATTTCCGTTTCACGTCCGATATGATTACTGGTTGGGGTAGGCCGAAGAATCTATTTACAATTATGTATCCATTTATTCTCACCTCACTCCTTTCCATGAGGCCAAACTGCCCTGTCGCTTCCAGTGGGGTGAAACAACGGCTTTCAAGTGGCACTGAAATCATACAATTTAGATATTATGCTCATTTTTAAAATATTATTTTTTTATTATTGTAAATATGCAATTTCAGTCACTCTTCTCGGAGGGGGAGGTCTCTCTCCACTTCCCGCACTCTCTCAGTGGCCAGGCAGAGAAGATGGAGAGAGAGGAGAAGATCGATTCCCAGTCAGGTATCCCCTTTCTTACTATTTTTTTGTGTAATTGTAGAGGAATCGGCTAATTCCTCGTATTTTCTGTCGAATATTACCCCTTTTCCCTAGTTATTACAATATTTATTTAAATAAACATCAAAATTCTATTAAAATTCATTCGTTAATTATTTGATTACGATTACGGTAGTTTAATTCGAGTTTAAATTCCCGTATTTGTTTCTGCGTTTAGCGCAAATCGCAATTTGATTATTCCGTTCCGATTTCTTTTCGAAATGTTTTAGGATCGATTTTTAGTTTTCTCTTCTCTCCTGTTTTTTCTGTTGTTTGTGTTAATTGTTTTTGTCATTTTTCATAAAGTCTTTACTTCAAAACAATCCGTGCCTTGGGGACTTGTTTGGTGCATTAGATCTCTCAACTGGCATTGGGGAGTTTTGGGGTTTCGTCTTCTTGTCTTCTGCACTTTCTTCTTGGTATTCACGTCATTCCACTAGATTTCTCTTGTCAAACGCGGTTGATTAACAAGTGGCTAACGACTGTCACTTGTTGTGGAACGAATAGGCAAACGATTGCCATTCGTTGTTGATTGAAATAGAGGCCTTCGCCGGCCGCAATTTCCATTGTGAGGCCGGAGGTTCTCTCCGATTTTTGAAATTGTGATTGGTGATTAGTCATCATTGAGTGGATTGTAGTTAATTTGGAGTAACAAGCACTAGTTTATTGATATTACCTGATAGCTAGTATCATCAAACCCGACTGCTGAAGTTATTACATGGGAGAAAGCGACATTGAAGCAGTTTACTCGTCTTCGCTATTCAGCGGTCCCAGGGAGAGACGCCTCAAGAATGGAGACATCCACACGTTCACGTATGTTGTTGCTGTTGTTGTTGTTGTTGTTGTTGTTGTTGTTGTTGTTGTTGTTGTTGTTGTTGTTGTTGTTGTTGTTGTTGTTGTTGTTGTTGTTGGAGGAAGCGCTGCTTCGAGGAGATGAGGGTGAACTCGCGCGGATCGTCGATGACATTGGCAAATCCCAGTTGTTGGGGGATGCGACGACCAATACACATGAGGCAAGTCGTACCACCCGATCGAAAGTAAAAGCGCTTGAGTCAAGTAATGAACCAAGAGATGCAGTAACGCGTGTTGGTGATAAATTGGACAACTTGAGAGCTATTTTGCTGAAGCGAGAGGTAGACACTAAAAAGACAAATGATGCGATTGCTGAATTTGAGTCACTGTTCGACAAAGAGAAAGAGTCGATTGAGAATGATTTGCTTGTGATCAATAGTGCGTTCATGGTGAAAGCTAATCATGAGGGAGAATTGAGAAAACTGCAGAAGCATTATAATCAGAAGAATGATGAGTTGAGAATATTGAATGATGAAATGGTTAAGGTGCTTGAGGGTACTACGTTCACCCGTCTCGATGAACTGCGTTTCAAATTCAATGAGCTTAGCGATCAAATAAGAATTGCTGAGGAAACTGAACAGTCCATCCTGAGAGATGTTGGTGTTGATTCAATGAAAGAAGTGATTGAGTGTGCTAAAAAGGTAGCTAGTGAAGATAGTGCTGCGAGTGTTAGCCGATCATTATTCAAGCAATGCAATGAGTTGTTGAGAGAAGTAGGTCATGAAGATTTCTTTGATTTGGCTGAGGACGTAAAGACAATGCGTAGCGAAATCAATCGATTACGAAATGCTGAGAGTTACCGTACTGATATTCTTGATGAAATGATGCGACAATGGAATGTTACTGTTGAATCTGATATAACTCTAGCTGTTCAGAAATCCATCAACGACTACAAGAGCAGTGAGGCGGAGCTTCGCAAGCAGCTCTCCCAGGCGCTTGATCTCGTCGATCGAATGAAGAGGGAACAGATCGAAGACAGATTGGAGCTCGATCGATGGAAGCAGAGAGATATCGAGAGAAACACTCGTGAGTTACAGTCGCCATTGAATGAGCAACTTATGAAAGAAATGAATGAGATCAAGACCCAAATGCAGGTGCTGAGGCGATCGCAAGAAGGGAGATCGAGTCCAGAGAGGCAAGATCAGCTTCCTTCCGGGGGTGCGACGTCAGTACTGCGAGAGAGTGGAGGAGGGATCACGACAACGATGCCATCAGGTGCGTATCCCGTGAATGAAAATGGTGGAAACTTGGATCATCTGAGTTCTTCCTTGAATCCTTCCATGCTTCCCATGTTGGATAAGTATGATGGGAGTAAGGAAAAGTGGGAATCGTTCAAAAATGGTTTCTTGGTGCGTTATGGTAGACTAAGAGATAGTGATGCACATATTCTGTTGACTGAATTCCTCACTGGAAAAGCTCGTTCTGAATACCAGTCTCTTCCTGAGGAATACAGAATTAAGCCCATTCGAGATTGTCTTGACTGGCTTAAGGATAGAATCATGGGTGGAAGTCGATACCAAGCCATTGATTGGGACAGAAGATTGAGAGATCTGAAAGTGGGCAGTAAGAGAGTTGAGCAGATATGCCAAGAGATGGAATATCTTGTGCATAAGCTTCATGATGAACCTGAAAAGCAAGAGCAAATCAAGCAACGAGAATTGATTTTCTTGTATGAGTCGCATAGGGAATGGTATTCTGGTCTACTAAGGATGGTGGATAGTGGAGCTAAATATGAAGCGATGAAGGATTATTTGATGAGAGAGGAATATGTTGCGAGACGATTAGCTGCAAACAAACCCAATGGGGGATGCGGTAGCAATCAACCGAGGAATAACATCAACAGAGGAGTGAACAACACTGATCGTGACAGAATGTCTAAGATCAAGTGCGCATGTTGTCAGGGTATCGGGCATGAGGAATCGAAGTGTCCTACTAAGAGTGACGCAAAAGGTCACTACACTGACAGACAGTGCTATGTGTGTGGCGGAATGGGACATACAGCTAAGGTGTGTACCTCTGACCAATCGATGAAGAATATGTGGAGAACGATGAGTGGACAAAATGAGACACAAAGGAATAGTGTTGCTCAGTCACCGTCGACGTACCCCGGATCCGGTGCGAATGCAACGCAACCAGGAAATGGAGGATACAATGGATTACGAAGAGGTGGATACGGTAGTTCTGGGAACTTACCTAAACCCGCTGTTCGAATGCTTGCGTTGGGATGTGAGGAAATGAAGGATGAGGTTGTGAACAAAGTATCGTTCCAACGAACTTCTGAAAAAGCATGTAGTAGAGCTGAGACACAGAATGTCAATATTGCTCACACAGCTGATGTATGTAGTAGAGATGAGATACAGGGTATCGAGGCTCACACAACTGAGGAAGTGGAGAGAGATGAGAATAATGAGGGAAGCAAGGCAGACGATTCGATCTTCGTCAAGAGATCACAACTTGTGAGTGGAATAATTGGTGGACTGCAAGTAGAAGCTTGTTTGGACACTGGAGCAGATGTGAATCTGATCGATAGAAGAACTGTCGAGAAGATGAAAGGAGTGAATATAGAGCCCGGTATTCGATGGAGTATCCAGGATGCTCAGAGAAATTCGGTAAAGACTCTCGGTACAGTCTTACTGGATGTGAAGATGGAGATTGGAAGGGAATGCAAAGTAGGATTTGTGGTGTCTGATGCGGACATTGCGAATATTCTTCTCGGTAATAGAGCACTCGATGCAATGGGTCTCGCACTGAGAATGAAAGAAGAGGAGAAGCCTGCAAGAGCTCCGAACTTACCAGACAACGTGATTGTTCTGAGGACAGCGTACATTGGTCCAGGACAAATGGGTACGATTCTTGTTGGAGGTGGACGACGTGGAGAAGGTGCTAAGGTGTTGATCACCGATAGAGAGGATGTGATTGAAGGAATCAATGATGGAGATGCAATCGTTCGGGTTCCTGTATGGAACAATACACAAGAGGATTTGATGTTTGAGCAAAATGAGATGATTGGTGTATGGTGCAGAGTGAGCAAACCTAATGAGGAGGGGGTTGCATCAGCTAATACACTATTGGTAAACCATGTGAATGGTAATGAGAGATTGATCAATTGGAAGGAGATTAAGGAAAATCTCGAGATTTGTCGTGGAGGAAAGTTGAGCAATCGAGTGGAAGAGATCATTCGAGCTCGAGCCGATGTATTCGCTGTTAAAGATAGTGATCTCGGAAGATTGAAGGGAATGATGTGTGACATCAGACTCGATCCAGGTAGCAAGCCTATCAGACAGAAGGAGCGCCCTGTTCCTTTCTCTTTGAAGCCGGCGTTGAGGAAATTATTGGACAAAATGATGACTCAGGGAGTCATCAGAAAATCCAATTCGCCGTGGTTGTCTCCTGTAGTGTTAGTGAAGAAGAAGGATGGCAGTATAAGGATCTGCATCGACTTCAGGCGAGTGAATGAGGTGACGCGAGAAGACGCATTCCCTCTGCCTAATATTGAGAATGTATTGCAATCGTTGCAAGGAAGGAAAGTATTCACAGTGATGGATCTTGCCTCCGGATTTTGGCAGTTGCCTCTGAATGAGAAGAGTGCTGAGGTCACAGCATTCGCGACCATGGGAGAGCTGTATGAATTTTCTGTTCTTCCATTTGGTTTGAACATCTCGCCTGCGATATTCCAGAGAGCGATGAGTGAAGTGTTGAGAGATGAACTAAATAAGGAAGGTCGAGATAAGGTAGTACATTGCTACATAGACGACGTGTTAATCGCAACGGAGACTGAACAGGAACATGAGAAAGTTCTCGCCCAAGTGCTTGATAAGCTAAGGGGTTGCGGATTGCTGTTGAATATGAAGAAGTGTAAGTTGATGGTCCATGAGATTGAATATCTTGGCCACAGATTGACGAAGAGTGGTTTGCATATTGATGATCGGAAGATTCAGTCGATTAGAGAATACAAGCGTCCCGAGACCATGTCCCAGTTACAACAGTTTCTGGGCATGACGGGCTATCATCGACGATTTGTTGAGTCGTATGCGCGCATTGTGCATCCCCTCACGAGGTTGGTGGTGACGACTGGAAAGAAGCTGTTATGGACTGACGATGCAAATGCTGCATTCGAGTGTCTCAAAGAGAAAATCGCGTCTGCTCCTGTACTGCAGCAGCCGGATTACTCTGGGGCAATGGATGGCTCACGACCATTCATCCTGACTACTGATGCAAGTGGTTGTGGAATCGGTGCTGTGATGAGTCAGAAAGGGATTGATGGACTAGAAAGGCCATTGGCTTTCTATTCGAGAACATTGAGAGAATCTGAGAGAGGACTATCTGTAGTGGATACAGAAGCGCTCGCTGTGTATGAGTCTGTAATAAGATGGAGATACATGACACTCGGTACGAAGACGATAATCCGTACTGATCATCAACCATTGGTTACGTTGCTGAAGAGGAAGCATGTTGCTTCGAGATTACTCAGATGGGCTACTGAGTTGCAAGAATACAACCTAGAGATTGAGCATATCAAGGGCAAGACCAACGTTGTCGCTGACGCGTTGAGTCGTAACCCAAGAGATGAGCTTCCAGAAGAGAATAACGGATTCAGCGATAATGTTGGAATCGTAGTGAATGCAATCACTCGTAGCAAGACTGAAGCTGTGAGATTGGAGGAGGAGAAAAGAAGAAGGAGTCTCGAGGACTCTGAAGAATCTGAAAATAAGAAACAATGGATAGCTGATCAGAGTAAGGATGATTGGGTGGTATCCATGCTTGAGAAATTGAAAGAGGTTGATGAAGGGAAGAGAGATGTCGCTGAAGAAGTGACTACTCCTGGAACGACAAAGCGAACTAGTCTAGCTGACTGGATAGTTGATGAAGGTATTTTGTATCTTCTCGGTTTTGATCACACAAAGAGGTTGTACATTCCTGAAGGAAGACGAGAAAGATTTGTGCTAGAGATTCATGACTCACCGCTAAGTGGTCATCTCTGTTCAAAGAAAATGGTGCAGAAACTGTCAAATGAGGTTTTCTGGGGTTCAATGCTGAAGGATGTGCAGAATGTGCTCAAGAAGTGCAGACGATGTCTTCTTGCGAATCCACAAAAGAAGATGATTCCTCCACTACAACCATTGGTAGCTAACGCGATAATGGATGTGGTTGGGATGGACCTGATAGAGATGGGTCGAGGAAAGAATGGAGCGAAGTATATTGTGACAGTAATCGACCACTTTTCCAAGTTTGGGGGTGCGTTCGCTGTCAAGGATAAAAGAGCCGAGACTGTGGCTGAAGTGTTCATATCCAGATGGGTATGTGAAGGTGGCCGTGTTCCAAAGACACTGGTTACTGACAACGGATCTGAGCTCGTGAATCAAATCATGGCCGAGATTGCGAGACGATTCCAGATAGATCGTAAGACGACACTGCCGTACCACAGCCGTGCAAATGGTCTTACCGAACGTTTCAATCGTACCATTGTTGAAATAGTGAGACGAATCAAGATGAGAGATGATGAGTGGGATGAAGCTCTTCCTTATGCTGTTTTTGCATATAATTCAAGTCCTCACGGAGTGACTGGCGAAACTCCGTCGTTTCTGATGTATTTGAGAGATGAAAAACTGCCGAATAGTCAGTTACCTCAATCGAATCCTGCGTATACGGTAGATCTTGATGTATCTGATTATAAGAGAAGAATGAGTTGGATGCTGGAAAAGACTAGATCATTCGTATTGACGAAGTTAGAGAATGAAAGGAAGAAGATGAAGATGTTGTATGATGAGAAGTATAAGCATAATATGCATATTAAACCTGTGAAGGGAGATCGAGTTTATATTAGAATCGAACCGAAAGTGGGAGATATTAAGAAGATGATGAGTCATTATGAAGGTTCGTATAGAGTCATCAGCACAAGCAACACTACAGCAACTGTAGTTAGAGCAGATGATGGTCTTGAGAATGGGAGAAGTGAAGATAGAAGGGTTGTTCAGTTTGATAGATTGAGATTGGTACCCAGAGATGAAAATGATGTGAAAAGAAATGTGATGAGTGTGAATATGTGTAGAATTGGTTGTGGGATGGAAAGTCATTGTGTTGATTCCAGGGCCAAGATCGGCATCTTCTCGCCGCTGCACCCGGATTTCTTCTGCGAGCCGTGTGGAAAGAGGAAGGCGAGCGATGTCTGTAAGAGAGAAGAAATGGGGGATGCAGGAAGGCTGCAGTTCTCATCGTTGAGGGAGCTGGCTGCGATCTTGGATTTGAGAGAGGAATGGAACAAGTTGTCTCTATCGGAAGCCAATCGGGCTATGAGGGACAAAGTTTTCTCTGGAGAAATATCCTCTCGAGCGATGAGAATCGCTTATGAGAAAGGGCTTTGCCTGCACGCGATCGACGAAGGGAATACCATGTCCGAGTCGGGAGTGTTCATCTCTGGAGAGAGTAAAGCCATTTCCGATATTGTCACTGAGGCTATATCTGGAAGGAAGAATCGATTGTATCGGAAGAATTGTGTGGTCTATCTGCCTGACGATTCTCCGGTCGTCAAAGGTAGTGGAGATTGGAAAGAATTGGAGGTATCTGTGTATACCAATTGGGAGACGCTGAAGAGTGAGCTCTTGGCAATGGAGAGAGGGGGGTCGTTCCCTAGATCTCTCTGGTTTGTTCTTCGGTCTACACTCGCGAAGCCTAATCTGGAGGAGCTCAAGTCTTTCTGCGAGAAGATCTCCGAGGAGAATAACGTTACCGCCTACATCAGCGCCGATGTACTGCCCGTGAAGCACACCGACATCAAGTCTGAGACCATCAAGGTCCATCAGGAATTCCTCACTGAGTGGAGAATCGAGAACCCACACAAGAACATCGTCATTCTGTGCCCGATTTCGGGTTTGCTCTGGAGTATCTACCCTTTCGTCTTCCTCTACAGTGTCGCGAGGAGAGAGACGAAGGAACTTTTCGAGAGAGCCGTAGCCTTCATCGTGGATGGCAAGAGTTTCCCTGTCGAATCCGTCGTCGATCAACCTGCTGGGGTTGCGAAGAAGAGAGCTGCACCTAGTCAGTGGGAGCCAACTGACTCGACTCTGAAAGGAAGAAAGAAGAACACTTTCCAATGCACCAATTGTGAGAAGTTCGGACATCTGGCCGATCGCTGCTGGAGTGCCAAGCGAGATACGACCGAGTGAGGACACTCGCATCTAGTTTTGCTCTCAATAATGTTTTTTTATTCGCCTCCGCTCAGGTTGGCCATTTTCACCTGATAATCGCCTTTAATGTTTAAAAAAGGCCGTCAATTCATTCTGAGAAATAACCCCGGTTCTTTGCCTCCTCACATCCCCATTATCCATAAGTTGTGATAAATCAGAAGAGAAAGGAAGTATACGACACAATAGGGTTTATTGTTTCCCATTAAAGATATATTTAAAAAAATAACTCAATCCATGATCAACCAATGACGTTTGCTGTATCTACCGTATCCATCAATGCTCACCTCACTCTTTTCGTGCGGCAAATCTGCCCTGGCGCTTCCAGCGTGGGGAAACTGTGGTGGCGGGTAGATGGACGGGTGGAAGTGTCGGCGCATTAACCCCACAACCGGGGAACGCACCTCCGACACTTCCGGCTGCTCTGCTGCAGCCTCCTTGGCTCACTGAAATTATTCCATTTGTTGTTGTTGTTGTTGTTTTCATTGACAACCCCCATTTCAGTCGCCGCTTCTCTACAGACAGAGCGAGAGTCTCTCCATTCTACACGCTCTCTCGGAGGGGACAGAGGAGTGAGGGAGGAAGGAATAATCAGGTAGCATATTATCACATATTGTTTTGTGTTCCACATTGACCCCATTTTCGAAAATTACTGAATACACTATCTCAGCTATTATAATTTGCTCGTGGCCTATAACTAACTATTGCCAGAAGCACTGACCCATCTAGTTTTGCTCTCAATAATGTTTTTTTATTCGCCTCCGCTCAGGTTGGCCATTTTCACCTGATAATCGCCTTTAATGTTTAAAAAAGGCCGTCAATTCATTCTGAGAAATAACCCCGGTTCTTTGCCTCCTCACATCCCCATTATCCATAAGTTGTGATAAATCAGAAGAGAAAGGAAGTATACGACACAATAGGGTTTATTGTTTCCCATTAAAGATATATTTAAAAAAATAACTCAATCCATGATCAACCAATGACGTTTGCTGTATCTACCGTATCCATCAATGCTCACCTCACTCTTTTCGTGCGGCAAATCTGCCCTGGCGCTTCCAGCGTGGGGAAACTGTGGTGGCGGGTAGATGGACGGGTGGAAGTGTCGGCGCATTAACCCCACAACCGGGGAACGCACCTCCGACACTTCCGGCTGCTCTGCTGCAGCCTCCTTGGCTCACTGAAATTATTCCATTTGTTGTTGTTGTTGTTGTTTTCATTGACAACCCCCATTTCAGTCGCCGCTTCTCTACAGACAGAGCGAGAGTCTCTCCATTCTACACGCTCTCTCGGAGGGGACAGAGGAGTGAGGGAGGAAGGAATAATCAGGTAGCATATTATCACATATTGTTTTGTGTTCCACATTGACCCCATTTTCGAAAATTACTGAATACACTATCTCAGCTATTATAATTTGCTCGTGGCCTATAACTAACTATTGCCAGAAGCACTGACCCATCTAGTTTTGCTCTCAATAATGTTTTTTTATTCGCCTCCGCTCAGGTTGGCCATTTTCACCTGATAATCGCCTTTAATGTTTAAAAAAGGCCGTCAATTCATTCTGAGAAATAACCCCGGTTCTTTGCCTCCTCACATCCCCATTATCCATAAGTTGTGATAAATCAGAAGAGAAAGGAAGTATACGACACAATAGGGTTTATTGTTTCCCATTAAAGATATATTTAAAAAAATAACTCAATCCATGATCAACCAATGACGTTTGCTGTATCTACCGTATCCATCAATGCTCACCTCACTCTTTTCGTGCGGCAAATCTGCCCTGGCGCTTCCAGCGTGGGGAAACTGTGGTGGCGGGTAGATGGACGGGTGGAAGTGTCGGCGCATTAACCCCACAACCGGGGAACGCACCTCCGACACTTCCCCTGGGCGCTGGCGGCACCCCCTTCCGCTCACTGCAATTATCTATTTTTTGATATTATATTTTAAATTTAAATATGGTAAATTGATAATATCAGTCAATCTTCCCGGAGGGCACTGCCTTCATTCCCTCCCCCCTCAACTAAAATTGATTCGAAACCCGCGTATTTGCTGTTTCAAGCCCGCTATGCCTACTGTGCCAGGGGGGCGAGGGCTACTGTAGCTACCGTACCCATTGCTTCTCCTATCGTACCTTATCGAACGGCGAGCACGCCCGGCACTGAGCACCCGTACTGGGGCTGGACGGAAGACAGCACACTGAAATTAGTATAATTTAATTTTTAATGTTTAAATCATTTTAAATTTATTAATAATAATTGCAGATCTACCCTCGCCCGTCTCTCGCCGCGCTCTACAGAGGGATACGGTAGCCGCGTGATCAGGTACTGTAGGGAGAGGGAGAGCTCTATGGGGATTGCATGGTCGCATGATAATTGCACGACTCTAAGCGGTGCTGGAAAATTGCTCGGCCCCATGAGAATTGCACTGCATGGCCTCGTTTGATTCTAGGGAATAGCACTACTGCATGAGGGCTGAACGGCCCCCATTTGATTCACGGAAATAGCATGGTCCCTTTTAATTCTGGGGGAATTGCATGGCTCCACAAGAATTGCTCGGTCGCTTTCGATGCTGGGAAATTGCACGGCCCCAAGATCCCATAAGAATTGCAGTTATCACTTGCGATCCTGGGGTAATTGCATGGCCCCCATAGGAATACCACGGTCTCATTCGATTCTAGAGCATTGCTCGATCTCATTGTCCGATGAGAATTGCATGGCCCTTTTGATTTTTGGGAATTGCACGTCCCAATGGCACCAATGGCAAAAATGGTCGTTTTCGAGCCAGAACAATGGCATGGTCGGTTTTGATTGTGGGGGAATTGCACGGTCCCATGAGAATTCGCGCGCCAATATGCATGCCCGTTTTAGCCTGCTGAAGAGAGGGTGCGATCGCAAAGTGAGGGTTACTGTATCCACAGAGTGATTATCGATCTGCTCACCTCAAACGGCGTATCTCCCTGGCGCTTGTAGTAGATGTGAAAGAAGGCGAACTGCCCATCGACTCGAGGATACGGTAGCGACGCGTACGGTAGAGATGAGGGATACGGTACTGAAAGTAATCGATTAGACCTTTGAACGACGCGTCAAATCACGGGGTTCATTGGGAATCGGATATTTGTTGCAATAAAGACCATATTTAAACGGTTTGTCAGGAGATAGTAAGACCGATGCTTTTGGGTTTTACTGACGAAATTTGGGCAGGGATAGGTACGGAAGGTAAGGAGGGACAGGAGGGGATTACAATGAACAATATCTCACTTGGATGCAGTAGTTGAGAGAACATGGAGTAGCAGAATAGCTCGAGTGTACGGTAGAGAGACGGGCACGGTTACGGTAGATACTGCAATTAATTACTATTATTATTGCTACTTAATCATTATAATTAGTATTTAGAATAAAAAAATAATAAACAATCGCTCACCAATAGGCTGACAGTGAAGTAGATCGGTAGAATTGAGTAATGGATGGACTACGGTAGTTGCTGTAGGTACTGTTGATACGGTGAATCCTGAAAAGAAATCGGATAATTACAGTCTCCTCGGCGGTCGCTCGTTCGCCGTCAACGTTGAGAGAGGAGGAGGAGGAGGGGAGGAGGAGGAGTACGAGCAGTGAGGTACGGTAGTTTACCTAATCTATCGGGAAATGTACGAATGTTGTGCAAAATGGGGGTGTTTTTGATCGAGTTTTCAGGAGAAGGTAAGGTCGCCGCTTTTGGGTTTCACTGTCGCAATTAAACCGCAGCGTTTGGGTTTCACTGGCAAAATTTCAACTGGGATGCGTGGGGAGGAGACAACGAGGAGTAACTTACTTGGCAGCTCATAAGATTGTAGAATAGATAGCAATTATTAGCAGAAGGAAGAATAATCGAGCACGTGAAGAGGTGCTGCAAGAAGGGATCAATTAGGAAGGGGTCACTCTAATTCACAATAGGAAAGGCGTATTGCGAATTGGAAGAATTGCTGAACAGTGCAAGAGAGCAGGGATAATGGAGAGGATAAGAAGGAGGGCTCACCTTTTACATTGGATAAGAGTAGAAGAATAATGAATACTTTGTGTAGTTGCACGAAGAAAAAAAGAAACGGAGCTCATGGCTGGATATCTGCAATGAAGGATACTGTGGAGTGTGCAAAAAGGGGTGTTTTAAATCGAATTTTCAGCAGAAGGCAAGGCCGCAGCATTTGGGTTTCACTGGTGAAATTTCAACTGGGATGCGTGAGGAGGAGATAATCAGGAGTAACTTACTTGGCAGAACATAAGAGTGTAGAATGGAGGAATAAATGGAGGAACAGAAAGTATAATTGCTCGGCCTTACAGTAGTGGGCATTAGACACATAACATTCTGAAAAAAATATTATGTATGACGTATTGGTAAAACTAATAATAGTAAATAAACAACTTGCTCACCTGGATCGCAAATAGAGAGAACAAAAGTGGTGAGCAATGGTTAGACAGCGGATACGGTAGATACTGTGGTTACGGTTGAACCTGAAGGAAAAATCGATAATTACAGTCTCCCCGGCGGCCGCTCGTTCGTTGAGAGAGGAGAAGGAGGAGGAGGGAGGGACTCGATCAGCGAGGTACGGTAGTTTTATTATTCCCTAATCGATCAGAAAATGTGCGAATATTGTGAAAAAAAGGGTTCTTTTGATCGAATTTCAGCAGAAGCCAAGGCCGCAGCGTTTGGGTTTCACTTGCGAAATTTCAACTGGGATGCGGGGGGAGGAGATAATCAGGAGTAACTTACTTGGCAGCACATTAGATGGTAGAATAGATAGCAATGATTAACAGAAGGAAAAATAATCGAGCACGTGAAGTGGTGCTGCAAGAAGGGATCAGTTAGGAAGGGGTCTCTCTAATTGGCAATAGGAAAGGCTTATTGCGAATTGGAAGAATTGCTGAACAGTGCGGGAGAGCAGGGAGAATAGGGAGGATAGGAAGGAGGACTCACCTTTTATATTGGATAAGAGTAGAAGAGATCAATAATGAATGCATCGTGTCATTGCACGAAGAAACAAAGAAACGTAGCTCTTGGCTGATATCTGCAATGAGGGATACTGTAGAGTGAAGCGGTCGATGGGGTACGGTAGGTAAGACTGGGTGGAAGGGATAACTCACATCAAAGACTGCTTCATGAAAAGAGATACTGTAGGAGTAAGAAAGCAATCGATATTGAATGGACAATAGATAATAATGGGCGACTGCACGCGTGGTATCTGTAATGAGGGATACTGTAAGATAAATCGGGTTACGGTAGTCTAGACTGAATAACGTTGGTTACTTACTATGCAATAGTAGAAAGAAGAACAAGGATCGATATTCGAAGAATAAGAAAGGTGCTTCTTAGCGGGTACGATATCTGCAATGAGGGATACTGTAGAGTGAATCGATCGATGGGGATACGGTAGGTAAGACTGGGTGGAAGGGATAACTTACTTGAAAATACTGCTTGATATAAATAGATACTGTGGTAATGAGGAATAGATCCATGAGTGAGAGTGAATAATCGGCGACTTAGCGCACTGACAAATCTGGAATGAGGGTTACTGTAAATCAATAGGATTACGGTAGGGAATACTTGGTGGAAGTTGCAACTTACAATGAATGATCAATAATAGGAGAGGAATATTCAATTGAAGAATGACATCAATGATAGGCGACTAAGCGCGTGGAAATCTCCAATGAGGAATACTGTAAGATGGACTGTAAGATGTAGAGGGTGTGATCAGGGGTTTCACGAACGATTTACCTCTTTCCCTTCTTCACTCCTCACGAGTGCCTGCGTGCGTGGCGTGTGGCGTGGCGTGGGTGGTGACCGGGGAAGGGCTGCGAGGTCTGCAAAAATCGATAATTAGTTGCTCCTACCGTATCCAGAGCAGGAAAAGCGTCTCAGAACTACTTGAAACACGCAAACACCCCCCTCTTCAAAGATCAAAGATCAAAGATACATCATTCAAAGATGCAGTTGATATTCGAGAAGGATTTCGCTGTCTATCTTCTACCACCTATTGAACACGCCCATATTGTGTCGTTTTGAGCTGGATACAACTGATGTAATGTGATCTACCCCACGTGAAACCTTGTCCTACCTGGCCGATGACGGTGAGGATGGGCTCGGAGGTGGGTGTGCTTTGACGTTGGCAAAACGCGAGGCTACCACCACCACGGAAGGTATGGTGGTGGTCCCTCCGCCCCCTTAGCACACCCGCGCACCCTGACTCTCAGGGGCGCCTGCCTCCTCCCACTTCCTTGGCGCGCCATGCAGCACGGCCTTGGCTGGCCACTTCCCGGCACCCTGCAAGGAAGGGGGAATCGATAATTGGCAAGGGAGATACCGTATCCTCCTTCTAAAATTGATTCGAAACCAGTAGAATATTACATCGTCGTTCATGGTTCAAAACGACGTCAATAGCAGCTTTTAACAACATCTACTAAACCCGCGAAATGAGCGTTTCGCGCCCAATATTACTACCGTATCGGGGCTAGGGTTACTGTAGCTACCGTATCCAGTAATACCCACCTTATCGAACGGCGAAAACGCCCTGGCGCTCGCGGGGAAACCGAGCAGAGCTCGCGAGACTCGGGCTCACGGTAGAGAGGCGGGGGTGCGGTACTGAAAGCAATCGATAAGTGAGCGAGCGCAACCCTTGAACGATGCTTCAAAGCGCCGGATTCGTGTGGGAACCGGGGACATTCTCGAGCCAAACTTATGGTGGATGTTTGATGCAAAAGGCCATTTCTTGTAACGATTTGTCAGCGGAATTTAAGGCCGCTTCGTTTGGGTTTCACTGGCGAAATTTGGACATAGCGTGTGAAATTGTCCAAGTGTGTTGAAGCGGTAACTCACCGGGGCATGGACGGGGACGGCGCGGGACGTAGCGATGAGGACCAGAGACGGGGGAAGACGGACGGAAGACGGAGACGACGGCTGGGGGAGCGCGATGGTGGAGGCCAGGGGAAGGTGTGGTGGAAGGTGGAACACACACACACACCGACCCCCTACGCGCGTCCTGACGACCCCGAGCCGATTGCTGCCGTCTGCAATTTATGGTTTTTCATGGCATCATCACATTTTCGAAATATCAGAGATCTAGTGGCTTAAAACCCGATTTTAAAGTGGATATATTGTGATCTGATGGCAGATTCCATTGAATACATAGTGGTCTGATTACCGGCCCGGTAGGAATGAAAATGTATGACTCAGACCACTGGGGTGCAAAATACCGCCCGTTCAACTGCTGTTTCAGTCCCAGATCACTGCATATTTGTGGTTTCACACTTTCTATTTTCTAAGGTTTTGGTGCAAATTAAGACACCCGTTCTTAGTGGAGACGCAAAAATCCAAGTACGTTCTTAAGGCATGGCTCAGTCGTAATTTTTCACGATGTGGCGGCCTAACGGTTTATCGATTGATCACTAGCGGAGTACGGTTTCAACAATTGCTTGCAGAGCTCTCTCTCTCTCGCCGCTCTTCCCTTCTCTGCGAGAGGGATTCTACCGCGGCTCGGGCGAGATGCCGAAGAGAAATGACAAGTGAGTGTGATATTTTTAAATGGAAAATGTGCACCGAGTGATATATACCGTATTCCCCTGATTCGTTTCATTCTTATCACCCGCGACTTTGCTGTTTCTCATCCCCCTCCTAATATTAGTCCTCATTTAGGCGCATTCATTTGAAGATCAGAATTAGTCTTCTGCGCCTAGTATAAAATAGCCGTTATTGCCACTCTGGTATTCTATAGAAGTGCGCGGTCCTACCCAGCCCTTACAGCTACTATTTATAGGCTCATCAGCTATCGTAGTCGCTTTGCACTGATCGATAGCCCCACTTCGGTTACCGTACTCACCTCAGCAGTGAGCGCAAAGTGATCTCCTTCTAACCCGGCGGTTCTAGCATGCACCCTCTCCGTAACAAGACGCTCTCCACTGACTCACCTTAGACTGGGACGGGCAGGCGCACTGCCGCCGCTTCGAAGAGACGAAGCTGCTGCGCGCCGTTGTCCGACTCGGTCCTGAAACAGGGTAGATTACCGTAATCCCTACCGTACCCCGTGCACCGTACACTACCGTATGTCCCCGCCCCCACTCACTTGAAGGTCTTCGAGAAGGCCGCGTGGTGCTTCTTCGCCGGCACCTTCTTGACTCCCTTCGCGAGCAGAAGGTGCTCCGTCTTCACCTGAGAACAGATCGATCAATATCCGGCCTCCGATACCGTAATTCCCCTTCCTCTTTTCTACCCGTATCCCCACGGCAAAGGTCGATCGATACCAGCGCCCCTCACGCTACCGTAGTATCATCTTTCTACCGTATCCCCCACGAGGCATAGGTCGATCGATACCAGCGCCCCTCACGCTAGCGTAGTATTGCCTTTTTACCGTAATCCCCTCCCGGGCGATACCAGCCCCCGCTACCGTATTATCTTGCTACCGTACTCACCTGTCTGCCGAACTCCTCCGCGCTTGCCACCTGTGCGTCGAACGCATCGCACACGGCCTTGGCCGCCTTGAGGAACTCCTGCAATGATGATGCAATCCATCGATCGATTACCGTAACCCCCCAGGCACACCTGCCGTAGTCAATTCTCCCCGACTACAGTACTGCCCCACATTCCCGGCTACCGTAACTCCCGAGGCACACCTACCGTAGTCAATTCTCGCCGACTACAGTACTACTACCATACCTTGATGGCGGTGGAGTGCGCGCGGTCCGCGACGTGGGCGGCCGTCAGACGGGAGCAGGCCAGGCGGGCGACTCCGCGCAGCTTCTTCAGCCGAGCGGCCAGACGGGCGACCATGCCGCGCCAGTGGGTGGAGATGGCCTTGTCCCCGCGTCCGGCCATCTGAATGGATATGGTGATCAGGGAAACCCGGATGGTTTCGGTTTCAATCAGCGAGCTTTAGGGTTTCTGATATTTCCAAAGGTTGCGGAAGATGGGAGACCCGGATGGTTTCGGTTTCAAAACAATGTTTTGGATATTAGCGCCAAACTTGTTCATGTACGCTATTGATGCAGAGATTACGGTAGCTCCGCCGCTCCACTGATACGGTAGAAAGACTCACCTTGAACGAGAGTCCAGCCGTGGGCGAGAGGTACGCGCGAAGGCGCGTCTTCACCTCCGCGACCTTGGCTGCAAGGCCAGCGTCGGCCGGAGCTGCAGCTGCAGCAGGCGGCTGCACGGGCACGACGGCGACCGGCTGCGGGGCTGCAGCGGCTGCGGCTGCAGTGTCGATGGCCACCTGGAATACGGTAGCTGTTTGCATGCGAGGGTACTGTAGCATAGATGGCCCGGGGAGGCGTGTGAGTGTGCACTAGCAACTGCAGTTAGTTTTGGAGTACATGTGTAACCGTACAGTGATTGTTTCCACTTCCAGAATTGACAAAAGATAGCGCGTATTCGATGGGCGAATGGACGCACGCTACAGTATCTCTGAGCTACAATAAGCTACCCCGTGCACGTACCTTGAGCGCCTCCTCCGCGCGGTCCGCACGCGCGCGCTCCGCGTCCGCGTCCGCGCGCTCCTTGGCGACGCGGCGATGGAAGATCTCCTGGGCCTTGGCGTACTCCGCGTCGAGGTCCAGCTTGTACGCGTGCGCCGCGGCCGCGTCCACGTTCTCCAGTGCCGCCTGGAGTCTCTCCTCAGCCGTCTCGAGCGCCTTCTCGGCCGCCTCGCGCTTCGCGTCCGCGTCCTCCGCGGCGGCGCGGCTCGCGCGAGACTCCACGGTGAGCTCGTCCGCCTTCGCGCGGAACCAGATCATGCCGGATGCCGCCTCTTCGCGCCTGCAATGATGGCATGCATGAGTAAAGCTACGGTAGTACGTTTGGAGTGTTCGTGCAACCGCAAAGTGACTGTTTTCGCTTCCCGCATTGTCAGGAAATAGCTCGAAATGGAGGAAAATTGCTGCAAACACGCGGATGCATGTTTCGTGGATCGCGCATACGTGCCTTACAGCATACGTGTGTTAGGTAGTTTTTTTTGAAGCGGCGGTGCGGTATTCGAGATTTATGCAATCAGTGCTACCGCAAATACTGATCCTGGATTGGATTCACGACCTTCTTTTATCCCTCCATTCGAAGCTCAAACTGCGCGGGATTTGGCGCCGATTTTGCTCTAATAAGCCTCCCGAGTGTGGTGGTGCTCATCACGGAACGTAATTGAGACATAAAACTGACAATCGCTTGCATCCGACGCAGTCGTCGTCGTCCTTGCCCTCTCCCGGCGCCGGCAACGACCTGCAATGGGTGAGGATTACGGTCATACATTTTCATAACTACCGGGCCGGTATTAAGACCACTATATTTTTAACCGAGCCAGTTACAGACCACTTGATATCCACGTTCGGGGGATCAAATACCTCAATTTTTGTGATTTTCAGTGTCAGATCACTATTTATTCTTGGTCCCCGGTAGTTAATGAAAACGTATGATTACGGTAGGATTCTACGGTAGTACCCCCCCCCCTCTCTCTCGGGTACGGTAGCTTATGTTGTCTATCGAATGTTAATCCCCCCCCCCCAAGAAGAGGTTGAAATGGGCGCATTCTGGCACCGAAATGGGGGGTCCTACTACGATCTATCAGTGCGGCTGTACGGTAGAAAGATCACTATACAATCCTTGCGGGATGGGGCCCGGAATCATCGGCGGGTAACCTACTAGCGGTGCGAGCGCTGCACCGCTGTACCGGGGGATACGGTAGAAAGATCACTGCCAGTTGGGTGTGGGTGGGCTACCGATACCAAGAGTTGATCTTTGATCTCTGACCAATCAGTCCTTGCGGGACGGGGAGCTACCGTACCTCGTACGCTTCCGGCTTCTCTGCTGCGGCTCGGCCTGCTCCTCCTCTCTTGCCGCCTCTTCCCTCCCCTCCATCTCCGCCGCCTCGACGAGGTCCTCCTCGCGTCTGTAATTAAAAGAATCATGGTTTAGGAGCTGCAAAAATAGGGATTGTAAATACTTCAGGGAAGGGGCTAGACATGAAAGACCTAAATAATGGCGGTTGGATGTTTCGCCTGATCACTTGATCGTTGGTCTCTAAGAGAAATGGCTGGATATGGTGTTTGGACGAAACACAAATATTGCTGGTGTAAAATGGTCCCCTTCCCTCTTCCCCGATCCGAAACCTGCAAAAAAACCTTCAAAACGTAGCGGAGCAAGTGCAAAAAAAACCTTCAAAGCGTAGCGCACCACATCCAAGGTTTCACATGGTCCAAGTTTTTGTGTCCCTTGCGCATAAATCAATCGATATTTGGCAGGAGTACGGTACCTGCCGTGGTCGTCGTCGAATGGCTCGACGGGCTGCTCCAGCTGCTGCCACGCGGGCACTTCCATCATGGGGTCCTCGACGGCGACGTCACCACTGCAAGTGAGCCATACATTTCCCCTAAACCTCGCTGATTGAATCCGAAAACATCCGAGTTTCCGGGGACGACTGTGTTCCCTTCTGGTCTACCGTACCTCACAGTTTTCGGGCGAACGTATTACATGCATGCTTAGTAACTGCGAAGAAGCGGGGCGCGATATTCCCAAACGGGGACCGCAAAATATTTAGTGGTCGGACGTTAATAGCAGAGGTCTAATGGCTTGCAATCCGATTTTATAGTGGATATATTCACTTAGTGAGGGCCCCATTTATCGATCGGCTGGTTACGGTAAGGGGGCCAATCGGAAATTGACTAATGACGAAATCAATGGAACTAATCGATATTTTGCCTACGATACCGTACCCGTGCGCGTGCTCCTCCTCGGCCTCGACCTCTCCCTCCTCGACCTCTCCCTCCTCCTGTCTCTCCTCCTCGAGAGCGGCTCGGCGCAGCTCCTCGGCCCTTCTGTAATGCGCAAGGGGTTACAGTAGTTTCGGGGCTTCATCGATTTGCGCTAGTCTAGCCGGGGGGGGGGGGGGCTCGTGACGTGCGTTTGAACGGCACAAAACCCCCGTGTTTTTCGCACAAAGTCCGATGAGCGGATGTAGAACTATGACTCCGATACTACTCCCAGGTTTGAAGCCCGAGGCCCTCTAGTTGTTATGGGAGCGAAATTCGGGGCGATTTTGGAAGCGTATGCTCGTATTCAAGGCACTTTCGTGCTACGGGGGGAGCTGATCTTTGATCTCTACGGGGGAGCTGATCTTTGATCTCTACGGGGGAGCTGATCTTTGATCTCTAAGCGGTACCTTCTGTCCTCCCGCTCCTCCCGCCTCTTCCTCCTCGCTCGATCCCTCTCGTCCGCGGCCTCGCGGCGTCGCGCCTCGATGTCGTTGAGCGCGCGGACGAGCTCCGCGTCAACTTCATCCTCCGTGGGCTCCTCGCCCCACAGCTCGCGCAGCGCCGCGCGCGTTCCCTCTCTGAACGGAACGCGTACTACAGTATATCCAATCGATAACAGCCCTCCAGTGCTACAGTAGCCAATCGATATTTCCCCCGTGCAACAGAAATCAACCGGCCATTGGTCTAGCTAGTAATGCAGGCAAAAGGAGTCACGTTGACAATCGATAGTCCTACCGTACCTCAGCTCGGGGTGCTTGCGCCCGACCTTCCTCGCCTCCTCTCTTGCGTCATCCGCGCGCAGGACGACGCCCATCAGGCGGTCCAGCTCCGCCTCGGTCGCGGGCGCCTGTCCGCGCTTCTTGAGGTCCTCTCGGAACGCCGCCCTGAATCGATATTATCGATCGATACTGTCGCCCCACTACCCCCCCCCCCCGGGCTACAGTATGATAATTTCGGCGTGGTGCATCTATGGGAGGGACACGGTAGAGGGGGAATCAATCGATAAACTGCCGTACCGGACCAATCGATAAACTACCGTACCGGACAAATCGATGAACTTCCGTACGGTCCAATCGATAAACTACCGTACCGGACCAATCGATAAACTACCGTACCGGACAAATCGATGAACTTCCGTACGGTCCAATCGATAAACTACCGTACCGGACCAATCGATAAACTACCGTACCGGACCAATCGATAAAATACCGTACCTCTGCTCCATGTGGCGGTCGAGCGCGCGCACCGAGATGCCCTTGCGCTTCGCCGCCATCTGCCTGCATTATCACTGATTAGAATTGCTGTACTCGTCTCTCCATTTCACGTGCTCTCTCGCCTCACTTGCAGAGATAGCGCGTGAGATGGAGAGACGATTATTTTCAAATCAGCATAGTTCTTGTTTGCGTTCGGAAACCTCGAACAACCGGGTGTTTTTTCTACCCTTTTCTACTACGACTACCCTTGTATCTCGAACACTAACGGGCCGTACCTTGTCTCCGCCGAGACGGGGTCGAATCCGTCCCAGGCATCGGAGCCGCGCTTCGGGGGCCGGTAGGGCGCGTGGAGGGGCGGAAGCTCCGCGGCGGCCAGCTGCGCGACCGCTTCCTCGAGCGTGAGGAGAGGGGCGAGACGCGCCAGCGCGGTGACGCGCTGCTCGAGGGCGGCCGCGTCCGCGTCCGGCAGCTCACGCGTCACGCGCGCGACGCCCACGACATCTCCATCCACGGTGAAGGACACCGTGGATACCGTGACCTGCAACAGTATTCGTAATTAGCAGCTATCGATTAACCCCCTCCCCCGTGACACGTTTCCTCCCGTTGTGTGCGCTCGAGGGCGACGTTTGTACATACGGTAGTCATGCACTCACCAAAAGAACACGGATGGTTGTATCCTACCGTATGCGTACGATCAACCCTGTTCCATCAATCGAAAAATACCGATTGTCCTACCGTATCCCCAGTTCCATCAATCGATTGCTGTCCTACCGTATTCCCCCACTCACCATGCGGTCCCGGAGAGTCGCGAAGACGGCGGCGACGAGAGGCGTCGCTCGATCTCCGACGAGGAGCAGCGGACCGGCGTTGGAGGCGGTCTTGCCGTCGGCGGCGATGGCGGAGACATGGCCGATGACATGGCCTCCTGGAATACGGTAGGATACGGTAGGGTATGGATATCGATTGATTGATCGATGGGGCTACGGTAGGATGAATATCGATTGATTGATCGATGGGG
>LS487220.1:0-14971 GCA_900490705.1 Pristionchus arcanus | reverse complement strand
ACTTACAAATGTTTCTTTGTGACTGTAAGTTTTCTTAGAATAAGAGCGTAACACCCGGCACTGAAAGTCAAAATGTAAAGGTATCATAGTGAGTACGCGACGCGAAGCAAAGCGAAGCGGCGCATCCCACTTCATAAGAGAAGGGCATTACATAACTGAGGCGATCTGCGAGGCAATGGAAAAGCGGGGGAGCTGACTAAGAGAAGCGTTTCGTAAACCGCTTCTCCATAGTATGGACAGTTACATAAGCGGAACATAATTCATCATCTCGTCCCCCACTTTCATGCCGCGAGCATGACACATCTCTAGCTTGAGAGCAGGCAATTAGAGGAGAAGCCAGAGAAGAAACAGTTAATGAAATAGTTATGCTGCAACATTACACCATCACTCCCGGCGGTATATAAGGAGCGCCGTCCGAGCAACAGGATCCGATCCCCGACCAATACTTCTGGTGTTCTACTATCACTTGCCATGTTATTCTTATGCCTTGATAAACCATGCTGCTAATAACCACGAGACCTCCACACAGCTAAAACCCCCTCTGCCGACTGGTAGATCAGCGATCTGGTGCTGGGAGCGAAAGGTATGGGACTTTCGCGGGGTGATTGAGGCTTTTCGCGAAAGTCTTGATCACGCAGAGGTAGTTAGCTTGAGTGGAGGTGTGGTAGGTTACAGATGCGAATCGAACGGGAGCTGATCACTCTTAAACGAGACGGGCAAGGCGAGGGCAAGGATAGAACATCGTGGACAGGATGAAGTCGTTGGTTTGACAGGCGAGCGCTACTGTTCCACCCGGAACAGTGTCTGTCAGACTATAGGGAAATGGATCGGAAACTCGAGTAGTAGCCAAGTGGCTGAATATTGGAGACACGTGTGCGTCAGGCGAGAGGCCGACGGATTCCAGCGAGAGACGCTGAGGAGGAAAGTGCACTGCAGTGAGATAGGAGTGATGCCGCGCGAGGAGACGGGATGAGGCACGAGAGAATGCCGCACAGGAAATGGAATGCCCCGTGAGTTGTGCTATTGATTTGAATCATAGCAAGTTGAGAACCTAGGCAGGGATAATGCGCCAGGTAAGTCTGCGACCGGTCATATGCAGAGTTTGTGAAATAGAGGAACGGGAAGGGATGATGCCCCGTGGATACCTGAGGCAGGAATGATGCGCCCAGATGAGTGTTATGAATTTGAGAAATGCCGCGCGAAGGAAAACGGGAGGGAATGATGCCCCGTGAGGAGAGCGAAAAAAAGCTCTGGGATAGACTGAGGCAGGGATAATGCGCCCAGGGTAATATAATGAAGTAAAGGGATGCCGCGCGAGGAAGTTACGGGAAGGAATAATGCCCCATGGTAAAAGTAATAGTGAGCTCTAAGTGATAAATTAGGCAAGGAGGATTCGCCTCAATTGAATATAGTGAAGGTAAGGTAAGCCGCGCGATGAATAGACGGGAAAAGATGATGCCCCGTGGTAGTCTGAGGCAGGGATGATTCGCCCAGGTGATTATTGTGAAATTTTGAAGTTCCGCGCGAGGATTAGACGGGAAGAATTGATTCCCCGTGTGAAGAGCGAAAGAAGCTCGATGATAGCCTGGGGCAAGGAGGATGCGCCCAGGAGACTCTGCATTAGAGGAGTAGCTGCTAGAGGAGCAAGAAGAGGACCTGGAGGAGGATGGAATGCCCAGGTATGATTAAAGTCTGCGAAATGCAGTATTAAAAGAGCAGGGAAGATAGGAATTCCCATAGAAATTCGATAAATCCGAGAGAGGATGATTGAAAGTTGAATATGTATGACATGCTACGACAACATGAGTAATGGCTAGTATGAACGATGGGGGTATAGTTTCCTGAGCAGTGAGAGAGGAGAGAGAAAAATATAACGATCCGCTAGGAAAATATTTTAGATAACCATGTCGCTTGAGGAAATCATTCGAGCGACCCTGAAGATGGACAACATGGACAGGAAAGGGAAGAAGCTACGGGCAGAGGAGATAAGAGACCCTTCGTCAACAGCAGATGATCACCACAAGCAGGCACATAGTAATTAAGTAAGTTGAGTTATTAATTAACGAGCAGAAAGATGGCACAGGAGCAGAAGGCTAGTTTTAGATAATGCAGTAAATAGGGGATCAAAGATTAACGAGAACAATTTCGATCGATGTTGAGGGAACTTCGGGCCTTAGGTTCATTCACAATTGAGGCGAGAAGGGGAGCATGGAGCAATGATAGGCGATCTAGAAGCTGGATTCGGTACAACTGTAATGGGAAGCATAGTGGCTGGAAGTTTCAAGCACTACGAGTTCCACGAACACGTATTGGGAAATGATTAGCTAATAATGGAGCTGTAGGGGGTAGCACGATGGTTTTTGATTAAAAAAAGTGAGAGAATATAGGAAAAATGAAATCGTTCCTGGAAAACGATAGAACAGGGAAAGAAGACCCAATGGCAGCGCAGCATATATTAGAGGCGTTTGTTGGAAAATTAGGTCGTGAAGGAAATTTAAGAGAGCAAAGGACCCACAACACCATCTGCACTCGACGGAGATAGAAACGTAACGCTGAGGGACAGCCCGCTCGCCCGCGTATTCAATAGAGTATGGACAAGAAGAAGCACTGGGAGTTACGAGGATTCGCAAGCAGCAGCCGAAGCAGTACAAGGGTCTATCAAAGGATGCAAGGTAAGGTGATTAAAAGTTGAATCCGGTAGTTAAGGGGAAGTAAGAAAAAGGGATTAAAAAGGGAGTAGGTATAACCAAGCTAACACGTGTCATTGAATTTTGGAAGATATGGAGATATGAAGTAGTAGAAATGAAGTAAGTAGATATGAGATATGAAGCATAGTGGAAAGGATATAGAGAATTGCGTTGTGGTAGCGTACGTGCCTATCGTCCATTGGAAGAAGGACTACGAATTATGATGGGGGCAGGAGATGAATTGATAGTTCAAATAAGAGAAAAAGGGAATCGACTGGTGAATGAAAATCGGACATAGTAGGCTGTATACACGATTCACTATCTGAAACTGAGAAGTGCATGTCTAGATGAAACTCATCCCAGCGAGACACGTGAGGTTAGTAGGAGAGTAAGGCCAAGAAGAAGGCTAAAATCATATCAATGCTAATCTCCAGATGAAATGAGGTGATTTCAGTACCGACACTATTCGGATTGAATATCGGAGTCAGCATGGTGCGTACAGATTCCGGCGGAGGATGAGATTATCATACTTGTCGCGTCCAAAACGAGGAAAGGAAAGGATGAGAAGAGAGATATCATACAGTATGAAAGGATCGTCAGACAATCAGTCCAGGGATAGGCGGAAGTCAGAGCATGGTGGGGAAGAGGTCCGATTTCTAGCCAGAGATAAACGGAAGTGAGTGATTTCAGAGAAATAATTATGAGGGAGGGCGATTCATGTACGAGGACCGGTTCTCATCCAGGAGAAAGGCGAAGGAGGGTCGTCCGTTGGATCACGGTAAGCTGAGCGAAAAATAACTAGGGAAAGCTAATTAGAAAACATCGGTAAAAAAAAAGCTAAGTCATCACAGTATTATTTAAGCCAAGTTAGGAGTCAATAATTTCAGGTCGAACTCGCAAACAGAGGATGGACCCACACTCGAATACACCAATCAACGGTCGCGAGCAACAAGCGATTATCCGAGAAGAGATTCTGACACTAGGAGAGGATACGAGTCAGGAGAACATGGGACATGTGATGATGATCCTGCTTGACTTGAATGCGGAGTGGATAATAGAGGTAATCTATAAACTAGGGGAAAATAACTGAATAAGCAATAGAAATACTGCAATGATTAATTCAGACATCGGGGATCAACAGAGGGTAAGAAGTGGAGTGGGAGGAGAAGCGTCGTGAACGTAGCGCAGGATTACCCGGTGAGCGACTACTATCGAGGTCGTTAAGTGTTAAAAGTTTGGAGACTCTGGAAGCGGCGAAAACTCGGCGATTGAGGTCGGAGAAGAAAGTGGAATTGGAGACGATCGGCTGTCTTATTCGGAAAGAGGTAAGCGGTACAGTGTGTAAAGAGAAATAAGGTTTACAGCTAGAAAAATAGGGTGCAGGGGGAATATTCATAACATGACTAGCAAAGGGCATATAATGATGCGGGATAAGGACACGCTGCCAATTATTGAGGTTAATAAGGACTGATGAGATAGGCGACAGATGTCGTCTAAAATATATTACATTGGCGCCGGAATAGATTGAACTATAGGATAGGATAAATATAGATAGTTAAAAACTTGGTAGGTGCGATCCGCTCAAAAAGGAACGGAGTAGGTCCGGTCAAATACGAGTAAATAGTCGGGATCAGAGGTCAGGGATGGAGAGAAATTTATTGTCCGGATCTTCAAGGGCAGATGCTGGGAACGGAATAGGAAGTTGGAATGCCAATAGTTATTGATTTCAGGAGCCAATGTTAAGCAAAACGATTTCCGGAGACAAGGGGAGGCGCAAGAACAAACGGGCTATGAGGACCAGGAGGTCTACGTCAGAATTCGGAATATGTAAGCAACGCTAGAGTATCCAATGTGGGAGGAGGTAAGACATGTGACAACGGTTTGCAAGTAAGCTAGAACGCAAGTAAAGCAAGTAAGCTAGGCAACAGAGGAGAGATAACTCATATGGGATAAGTACCCAGGAATGGCTAGAATAACTTGCGACGCTGCAAAAAGAGAAAAAGGATAGACAATATGAACTTGAAAGTAGGGAAAAGTTAGTGGAACTATCGAAATAAGCGGTGACGGAGCGCACGATTTAGAATAATCTAGTAGGGCAAGGCTAGCGAAAATAGATAATAGGTTTCAATGGAATACGCACGAGATTATTAGAAATATTGGACCGTAGAAAGTGCAGTGGTCAGAGACAACGGGCTTGCGACAGGGCAAATTTTGGGCCAAGTTCGGAACAGCGCATCATTACGTAACGTGGGTGAGGCAGAAGAGACATTTGGCAATTATACGGAGCAGGGAATTATTAGTCCGTACATATTTCGAAAAGTCTATGAGGTAGACGAAAGCATGCAATTGCACAATATTAGGAAAGATGGGAATGAAGAAATGAAGAGGTACCTATATAAGGGTATTCAGACTGCGACTGCCATATCAGAGACGATGCCACCTTCTTCTTCGACACATATCAGACGAGGAATAGCAGGGACATGGACAACACACTGGTACGGTAAGAAAGTCCAAATAATTAAGACTAGATCGAATAATAAAAAAATTTAAGAAGAATTGCTTCAAAAAGAATAGAAACTTTCAACATAGGACTAATCCCTTAGATCGGTATGCTCGAAAGACGAACAAGAGTGAGTGCCAACCTGAGATGAAAATAATGTGTTCCCAGTTCGAAAAGCTTAGGGTAAACGTAGACAATCAAGATGCTGATGAGACATTGATCAGGGAAAACTCGATGAATCCGAAGGAAATGGGAGTGATAATCTGTGGAGAGAGACAAGAAGAATACTTGGTATGTGATTCGGGTGTCAAACATCAGGCCACTTCAACTGGATGGGCATCATGCACCGAGCATCAGCAATCAATTTGTTCAGGTGAGGAAAGCTTCGACTACTGGATTCAGAAGTTTGAAGGATGGATGAGTACGGGAAAGGATAGTGAAGAGAAAGATGCAGGATCGAATTTTCTCAAAGCGCTTCTAGATGGACAACCTAGAGTGGTGGTATCAGGAATGACAATGCCTGAAGAATATGACAAAGTATTATCTCGATTGGTGCTATATTTCGGAGCGTATAGGCAGTAAAGGACGGGCACAGTATGGTTTGATGCAACGAATAGTATACCGGAGGAGCAAGTATGACAAATTCAAGATCAGGATCGAGAATTCATCAAGGCTCCCTACGCGAAGGACAACATCAAACGTAAGAAGCTTTACCAACAAAGGAGCCTGGTTAGAAAGTTTCACCCTTACAACTTACATCATTCAAGAATGCATTTACCTATAGCACTTTCTAAAATACAAAACTCTTTTCAAGATAACTCCCAACGCCATTGGTAACAATAGCTTGCAAGAAAACTTGTAAGAAACGAGTTTTAAAACAACCAAAAAACTATGCGACAGGGCAATTGTTAACATTTCAGATGGTCGATCAGGAAATATCGCACAATCGTTGAGGACTTCATAGCAAGTGGATAGAATCAGATTCAATGGCTGGAACGTGAGGAGGATAGAACCGATATGGGAAATCATGAGCTCTCAAGAATCTCTAGAAGCGAAACAGGAACAGAAGACGAAATCGAGCTTAACTTCGAGGTGGGCCACACAGGGAGCCAGGGTTAGGGGATTGGAGCAGAATTAGAGATACTAATAACTAGAGGAGTTGGTAACTGACGATGACTATCTTCAAAAAAAAGGGACAGGTAATAAAAAAAAAAGCAACATCGAATATTTTCAGATTCGAACAACAGGGAATCTGCGATGAAGCGGGAGGAGATGTAACAATGGGGCGAATGAACGCGAATGTATCCAGCACGATCGACAGAGCAAGCGCACGATTGGTAAGATGGGTAAGTTTAAAGAATTCTGATAGCAAAGTTTAACTCATAGATAAGTACAGGGGATAGGTTCGGGGAATGATCCAGAGATTTCAGAAATTCAACTGTGGATATGGGCTCGAGCGCAACATTGGACGTACACGGTGGACTCTGCAACGAAGCAACGGACAGAAGGATAAGAACGTAGCTACGGATGTAAGTGGGGTAATCAACAAAGGTTACGACACCATGAAAGCAAGTAAAGCTAGCTGATGAGTGTAGCTTGACTAGGGTAGCAGGCAGCAGTTGACTAAAAATGATTAGTGCGCTAAATTAGTTTTCCTTGCCCAATTCACGCATCGGGGGGACAAAGGACATAGGTACCAAGGAAGCATTTCTTATCGCGGACAACATGCATCCCACTACAAGCCTGCGGTTTCTAAACAAAACGGTTTTGGGGAAACAGGGTAGATGACCAGGAAAATTTTCACTGAGTAAACAGGAAGATGGGATGATTAGAGAAGTCGGCATGCCAGAGTAACTTGCGGAATAGCAGGCTTTAGACATCGATTATGTTATGGGGTAGCTAGTGAAAATGCAAAATAGTGGAGAGCGAGTATCAGGTGATATCCGGGCAGGAACAAAGGCAGGAATTCGCTTTTCACTGGAGAGGACCATTTCGAAAACATTCGAAAACAGTACGGAGAAATTGTAAGGGTACCTAGCCGGTTTAGTAGAACTTTCGTTTAAAAGATCAACGCCAAAAGGAAGGTATTTTGTTCGAGAAGGTATTTGCTTCTAAGAATTCTCGTGTAACAGGCCCAGACAAGCCAATGATTCAGGTGCGAGCGATGAAGAGACAGGAGAGGTCTTTCGATATGATGATTGCTGAATTCCTCCACATGCGCCAGGAAGGGGTTTGAATAGATGACTGAGGTTGGAATCCAAGTAGAAGGACGCCATCTGGGTAGTACAAGCAGCGTTTGGGAGACCGAGTTAGCACTACACGTCCAACAGGACTCGTAGATCGAAGAGAAGAGGCAGAGGGATAAAGGTTCTGCGACAAACCAGCACTGGAGTGAGAGATATGGATGGCTGCTGGCTACAAGATCGAGTGGAAGCTGGGAAAACAGAAGGGTCGAGAAGAATACAAGGAGTGGAAGAGGTATCAATGAGGTACAAGTAGTAGAGAGCAAAGGGGGAGAAATCCAGTAAGCAATCAGGCATTTTTTTCTAGGAGCCTTTCACTACAATCATAACTGTTCCTGAATATGACACCGTAGAACTCATTCTAAAAATGAATGCGTGCTGAGACAAGACAAAATTATACGAGCGCATCTCGAATATGAATCACGATTCTTGGAAAGGCTATGTTCAAAGCAGGTTGAAGAGAATGCAGTCGGAGCACACTACTCAGGCCAAGGGATGCAACATTGAGGTTGAAGCCTTCGCACTGAATCTAATGGAGCACATGCAGGATAGATACGGGAATCGGCCAGTGACGAAGGCTGTGATGGAGACCGTAGACGGAAATGAATCGAAGAAGGCTAATCCAGTGGGAGCCATCCGAGTGGCAGCAGGAGTGTTGATATCAAATCAGAGGAGGTAATGGTCACGAAAAGGAGTTGGAAGATCACAAGTAAGATTAATTTTACAGAACGCCAAGTCTAACAAGTTGGGGAATCCCCATGCCGGAGAAAGAATCTGAGACCGGGGACGGTCTACTGTGGGTAATATAGGTGTAAAGGTATCATAGTGAGTACGCGACGCGAAGCAAAGCGAAGCGGCGCATCCCACTTCATAAGAGAAGGGCATTACATAACTGAGGCGATCTGCGAGGCAATGGAAAAGCGGGGGAGCTGACTAAGAGAAGCGTTTCGTAAACCGCTTCTCCATAGTATGGACAGTTACATAAGCGGAACATAATTCATCATCTCGTCCCCCACTTTCATGCCGCGAGCATGACACATCTCTAGCTTGAGAGCAGGCAATTAGAGGAGAAGCCAGAGAAGAAACAGTTAATGAAATAGTTATGCTGCAACATTACACCATCACTCCCGGCGGTATATAAGGAGCGCCGTCCGAGCAACAGGATCCGATCCCCGACCAATACTTCTGGTGTTCTACTATCACTTGCCATGTTATTCTTATGCCTTGATAAACCATGCTGCTAATAACCACGAGACCTCCACACAGCTAAAACCCCCTCTGCCGACTGGTAGATCAGCGATCTGGTGCTGGGAGCGAAAGGTATGGGACTTTCGCGGGGTGATTGAGGCTTTTCGCGAAAGTCTTGATCACGCAGAGGTAGTTAGCTTGAGTGGAGGTGTGGTAGGTTACAGATGCGAATCGAACGGGAGCTGATCACTCTTAAACGAGACGGGCAAGGCGAGGGCAAGGATAGAACATCGTGGACAGGATGAAGTCGTTGGTTTGACAGGCGAGCGCTACTGTTCCACCCGGAACAGTGTCTGTCAGACTATAGGGAAATGGATCGGAAACTCGAGTAGTAGCCAAGTGGCTGAATATTGGAGACACGTGTGCGTCAGGCGAGAGGCCGACGGATTCCAGCGAGAGACGCTGAGGAGGAAAGTGCACTGCAGTGAGATAGGAGTGATGCCGCGCGAGGAGACGGGATGAGGCACGAGAGAATGCCGCACAGGAAATGGAATGCCCCGTGAGTTGTGCTATTGATTTGAATCATAGCAAGTTGAGAACCTAGGCAGGGATAATGCGCCAGGTAAGTCTGCGACCGGTCATATGCAGAGTTTGTGAAATAGAGGAACGGGAAGGGATGATGCCCCGTGGATACCTGAGGCAGGAATGATGCGCCCAGATGAGTGTTATGAATTTGAGAAATGCCGCGCGAAGGAAAACGGGAGGGAATGATGCCCCGTGAGGAGAGCGAAAAAAAGCTCTGGGATAGACTGAGGCAGGGATAATGCGCCCAGGGTAATATAATGAAGTAAAGGGATGCCGCGCGAGGAAGTTACGGGAAGGAATAATGCCCCATGGTAAAAGTAATAGTGAGCTCTAAGTGATAAATTAGGCAAGGAGGATTCGCCTCAATTGAATATAGTGAAGGTAAGGTAAGCCGCGCGATGAATAGACGGGAAAAGATGATGCCCCGTGGTAGTCTGAGGCAGGGATGATTCGCCCAGGTGATTATTGTGAAATTTTGAAGTTCCGCGCGAGGATTAGACGGGAAGAATTGATTCCCCGTGTGAAGAGCGAAAGAAGCTCGATGATAGCCTGGGGCAAGGAGGATGCGCCCAGGAGACTCTGCATTAGAGGAGTAGCTGCTAGAGGAGCAAGAAGAGGACCTGGAGGAGGATGGAATGCCCAGGTATGATTAAAGTCTGCGAAATGCAGTATTAAAAGAGCAGGGAAGATAGGAATTCCCATAGAAATTCGATAAATCCGAGAGAGGATGATTGAAAGTTGAATATGTATGACATGCTACGACAACATGAGTAATGGCTAGTATGAACGATGGGGGTATAGTTTCCTGAGCAGTGAGAGAGGAGAGAGAAAAATATAACGATCCGCTAGGAAAATATTTTAGATAACCATGTCGCTTGAGGAAATCATTCGAGCGACCCTGAAGATGGACAACATGGACAGGAAAGGGAAGAAGCTACGGGCAGAGGAGATAAGAGACCCTTCGTCAACAGCAGATGATCACCACAAGCAGGCACATAGTAATTAAGTAAGTTGAGTTATTAATTAACGAGCAGAAAGATGGCACAGGAGCAGAAGGCTAGTTTTAGATAATGCAGTAAATAGGGGATCAAAGATTAACGAGAACAATTTCGATCGATGTTGAGGGAACTTCGGGCCTTAGGTTCATTCACAATTGAGGCGAGAAGGGGAGCATGGAGCAATGATAGGCGATCTAGAAGCTGGATTCGGTACAACTGTAATGGGAAGCATAGTGGCTGGAAGTTTCAAGCACTACGAGTTCCACGAACACGTATTGGGAAATGATTAGCTAATAATGGAGCTGTAGGGGGTAGCACGATGGTTTTTGATTAAAAAAAGTGAGAGAATATAGGAAAAATGAAATCGTTCCTGGAAAACGATAGAACAGGGAAAGAAGACCCAATGGCAGCGCAGCATATATTAGAGGCGTTTGTTGGAAAATTAGGTCGTGAAGGAAATTTAAGAGAGCAAAGGACCCACAACACCATCTGCACTCGACGGAGATAGAAACGTAACGCTGAGGGACAGCCCGCTCGCCCGCGTATTCAATAGAGTATGGACAAGAAGAAGCACTGGGAGTTACGAGGATTCGCAAGCAGCAGCCGAAGCAGTACAAGGGTCTATCAAAGGATGCAAGGTAAGGTGATTAAAAGTTGAATCCGGTAGTTAAGGGGAAGTAAGAAAAAGGGATTAAAAAGGGAGTAGGTATAACCAAGCTAACACGTGTCATTGAATTTTGGAAGATATGGAGATATGAAGTAGTAGAAATGAAGTAAGTAGATATGAGATATGAAGCATAGTGGAAAGGATATAGAGAATTGCGTTGTGGTAGCGTACGTGCCTATCGTCCATTGGAAGAAGGACTACGAATTATGATGGGGGCAGGAGATGAATTGATAGTTCAAATAAGAGAAAAAGGGAATCGACTGGTGAATGAAAATCGGACATAGTAGGCTGTATACACGATTCACTATCTGAAACTGAGAAGTGCATGTCTAGATGAAACTCATCCCAGCGAGACACGTGAGGTTAGTAGGAGAGTAAGGCCAAGAAGAAGGCTAAAATCATATCAATGCTAATCTCCAGATGAAATGAGGTGATTTCAGTACCGACACTATTCGGATTGAATATCGGAGTCAGCATGGTGCGTACAGATTCCGGCGGAGGATGAGATTATCATACTTGTCGCGTCCAAAACGAGGAAAGGAAAGGATGAGAAGAGAGATATCATACAGTATGAAAGGATCGTCAGACAATCAGTCCAGGGATAGGCGGAAGTCAGAGCATGGTGGGGAAGAGGTCCGATTTCTAGCCAGAGATAAACGGAAGTGAGTGATTTCAGAGAAATAATTATGAGGGAGGGCGATTCATGTACGAGGACCGGTTCTCATCCAGGAGAAAGGCGAAGGAGGGTCGTCCGTTGGATCACGGTAAGCTGAGCGAAAAATAACTAGGGAAAGCTAATTAGAAAACATCGGTAAAAAAAAAGCTAAGTCATCACAGTATTATTTAAGCCAAGTTAGGAGTCAATAATTTCAGGTCGAACTCGCAAACAGAGGATGGACCCACACTCGAATACACCAATCAACGGTCGCGAGCAACAAGCGATTATCCGAGAAGAGATTCTGACACTAGGAGAGGATACGAGTCAGGAGAACATGGGACATGTGATGATGATCCTGCTTGACTTGAATGCGGAGTGGATAATAGAGGTAATCTATAAACTAGGGGAAAATAACTGAATAAGCAATAGAAATACTGCAATGATTAATTCAGACATCGGGGATCAACAGAGGGTAAGAAGTGGAGTGGGAGGAGAAGCGTCGTGAACGTAGCGCAGGATTACCCGGTGAGCGACTACTATCGAGGTCGTTAAGTGTTAAAAGTTTGGAGACTCTGGAAGCGGCGAAAACTCGGCGATTGAGGTCGGAGAAGAAAGTGGAATTGGAGACGATCGGCTGACTTATTCGGAAAGAGGTAAGCGGTACAGTGTGTAAAGAGAAATAAGGTTTACAGCTAGAAAAATAGGGTGCAGGGGGAATATTCATAACATGACTAGCAAAGGGCATATAATGATGCGGGATAAGGACACGCTGCCAATTATTGAGGTTAATAAGGACTGATGAGATAGGCGACAGATGTCGTCTAAAATATATTACATTGGCGCCGGAATAGATTGAACTATAGGATAGGATAAATATAGATAGTTAAAAACTTGGGAGGTGCGATCCGCTCAAAAAGGAACGGAGTAGGTCCGGTCAAATACGAGTAAATAGTCGGGATCAGAGGTCAGGGATGGAGAGAAATTTATTGTCCGGATCTTCAAGGGCAGATGCTGGGAACGGAATAGGAAGTTGGAATGCCAATAGTTATTGATTTCAGGAGCCAATGGTAAGCAAAACGATTTCCGGAGACAAGGGGAGGCGCAAGAACAAACGGGCTATGAGGACCAGGAGGTCTACGTCAGAATTCGGAATATGTAAGCAACGCTAGAGTATCCAATGTGGGAGGAGGTAAGACATGTGACAACGGTTTGCAAGTAAGCTAGAACGCAAGTAAAGCAAGTAAGCTAGGCAACAGAGGAGAGATAACTCATATGGGATAAGTACCCAGGAATGGCTAGAATAACTTGCGACGCTGCAAAAAGAGAAAAAGGATAGACAATATGAACTTGAAAGTAGGGAAAAGTTAGTGGAACTATCGAAATAAGCGGTGACGGAGCGCACGATTTAGAATAATCTAGTAGAGGCAAGGCTAGCGAAAATAGATAATAGGTTTCAATGGAATACGCACGAGATTATTAGAAATATTGGACCGTGGAAAGTGCAGTGGTGGAGACAACGGGCTGCGACAGGGCAAATTTTGGGCCAAGTTCTGAACAGCGCATCATTACGTAACGTGGGTGAGGCAGAAGAGACATTTGGCAATTATACAGAGCAGGGAATTATTAGTCCGTAAATATTTAGAAAAGTCTATGAGATAGACGAAAGCATGCAATTGCACAATATTAGGAAAGATGGGAATGAAGAAATGAAGAGGTATATAAGGGTGTTCAGACTGCGACTGTTATAGCAGAGAAGATGCCGCGTTCTTCTTCAACGCATATCAAGCGAGGAGTAGCAGGGGCACGAGAAACATATCCCAAAAATCACCAAAATTCAGAAAAATCGGAGTATGGCAAAAAAAAGAGCGCACATTTTAGTATAACCGCTCGAGGACGAGTTTCGTAAAGAAAAGTTTTTGATGTTCCTTGTGAACCTAAAGATGCTTAATTTTATTGGAAATGATCATAAAAAAGCATTAAAAACCTTTGCCACACTTTGGAAGGTCTCAATTTGAAGAGAAAGTGTCATTTTACTCTTCAATTTTCTTCATTTTCATGGTGGCTTGAAATGGAACTCTTAATGTTTTTATATGATTTAAAAATAGCCACAGGGTCAGTTTTTAGTGTAGAATTCGAAAATCGACACTAGAAAGACGTATCTTCAAACCCCCCTCTTTCGCAGATTCACACCCCTCTTTACCAGATTTTTTTGGGAACTCATGAATATGGCTATGAGCCTAAGCATGCCATAGTAATTAACAAAGATCTCGACCAACTAAACATTTCTGTGAAGAAAATGAAGAGTTTCCTCTTCATTGAAGAGAGTTATGTCGATTTGAAGAATTCGGCTCTTCACTTTTCAGACCGCTAAAAATCAAGATTCCGCATTTAAAATATTCAATTTTTTTACTTAAAATAACTAAACTGATGATATTATGCAACTTTGGAACGTTTTGGACAGATTCCATACATTTTGAATTTTCATCGATATTTTTTGGATTCGAAAAAAATTAAAATTATAGAAAAGCTTCAAATCTGTCCAAAAGTTCTAAAGTTGCGAAATATCGACTGTTAAGTTATTTTAAGTCATAAAATTGAATATTTTAAATGCAGAATCTGGATTTTTAGTGGTCTGAAAAGTGAAGAGCCGAATTCTTCAAATCGACATAACTCTCTTCAATGAAGAGATAGCTCTTCACTTTCTTCACAAAACTGTTTAATTCGTCGAGACCTTTAATAATTACTATGATATGCATAGGCCAACAGTCATATTCATGAGTTCCCACAAATACTCTAGCAAAGATGGGTGTGAATCTTCGCAAGGATGGGTTTTGAAGATACGTCTTTCTAGTGTCGATTTTCGAATTCTACACTAAAAAGTAACCTTAGTCCAATTTTCAAATCATATAAAAACATTAAAAGCTCCATTTCAAGCCACCGTGAATATGAAGGAAATTGAAGAGTAAAATCGCAATTTCTCTTCAAATTGAGACCTTCCAAAATGTGGCAAAGGTTTTTAATGCTTTTTTATGATCATTTCCAATAAAATTAAGCATCTTTAGGTTCACAAGGAACATCAAAAACTTTTCTTTACGAAACTCGTCCTCGAGCGGTTATACTAAAATGTGCGCTCTTTTTTTTGCCATACTCCGATTTTTCTGAATTTTGGTGATTTTAGAGGTACATATAGGTTCTTCGAAAAAAACATACTAACTTTTTTCCGAAATCGGTATTCCCACAGTTATGCTATTTTTTCGGTAAACCGACCGCTCCGCATGCGGGGCATTGACCAGGAATGAGTTTTCAATAATTAAATCTTATTCGAGCTACCCTCTCTCCATTGCAACTTAGAATGAATCTGTATCTAAATTTTGAACCGAGTTATGATTAATTTTGTGAAGCCAATTTCACTGAAAATCACTGAGTGCTTGGTCTTTGATCTACC
>LS487211.1:399766-417461 GCA_900490705.1 Pristionchus arcanus | reverse complement strand
GATATATTTACGATTTTTAGAATCGATGGAACACAGCTATCATGAGTATTACACGTAAATGATGCGCTTCTCACAGAAATTGTGGTTTAATTCGGTGTGATATGCTGCTCCAGGCTCGCTGCCGATGATCATATTGCATTCCAATCAACTCGATAAATCTATTTGGATATATTTACGATTTTTAGAATCGATGGAACACAGCTATCATGAGTATAACACGTAAATGATGCGCTTCGCACAGAAATTGTGGTTTAATTCGGTGTGATATGCTGCTCCAGGCTCGCTGCCGATGATCATATTGCATTCCAATCAACTCGATAAATCTATTTAGATTATTTACGATTTTTAGAATCGATGGAACACAGCTATCATGAGTATAACACGTAAATGATGCGCTTCTCACTGAAATTGTGGTTTAATTCGGTGTGATATGCTGCTCCAAGCTCGCTGCCGATGATCATATTGCACTCAAATCAACTCGATAAATTTATTTAGATATATTTACGATTTTTAGAATCTATCATTCGAATAGAACATCATTAGAATAGAATAACATTTGAATAAAATATAATGGAATTACGATAGAATAGCATTAGAATAGAATAGAATAGCATAGCATGGTATTACAATTTAATAGAAATTTTTGATGTATTATCACTTGCAGTGCCATGTTAGAAGGAAGACAACAATTGTTTTAGTATCGAGATCATTTATACCCGTCGAACAACGATAGTGACAAGAACAAATCAAGATCATTGCAATACGTCTAAAGCAGAAGTACGAGGTTACATCAGGGGATTGAGTACTGCTACATTAACCAACTTTTGGTGCTAACATTCCGCGATGGAAGGGGGGAGGTTGTATTCGGTCTCAAACTATCGTTCCCGACAGGATCGTACGCGGTTTGACCACCGGGCGGAAGACGGGAGCTGCCGACTCTTTGTTTGCTAGAGCATTCATGGGAGGAGTCGAGCGACGGGGTGCTGCAAAAAATAGATGAAAAAATAGAGGTCTCTGAACAGGATGAATCTTTAAAACCGCCTTTTTCGGCGTAATCTTGTTAGTTAGATAGAAATTCGAATGAAGAAATGCTGGTTAGGAGCATTGTTTACTCACGAGCAACGGGCGGCGCGGGCAGGATGTCCTCTCTCGGCGGCGTTGCGTACTCTGCCTCGGCTGGATTGTACACGCCCAGGCGAGTGGGGTGGTGGGACTGGAAATATTCTCTCTTTAGCCTTACATGAAGACTGAATCTCTCAACGACTGATAGTGAACAATGTTACCCCACATTCGAAAGTTCCGGAAAAAAACGATAAATGATTAAATTGGAGGATTAGCACTGATATTACCTTGAACACGAATCCTCTGCTGATCTTCGCTCGGTCCCTGGCTGCTTCGTTTCGCGAGTTGTACGGTTCGAGGTACTCGCTTGAGGGAACCTAGAGAATAAGCTGTAACCTAATGATTCTAGGAACCTTTCTTATTTCACGGTTTGAGTCGGACGAAAAAGTACAATATAAGAAAGTGAACAGATCATCTTCGTAAAATTAGTTGTTTCATAGGATGTTCATTGCTAGCGCTCAATTCTTCGAAACAATTTATCCTTCCTCTGGGATTTAAATAAAATTAACTGACCACCGTAATAACAGCAGGAACACCGCTTTTTACTTTTATATTTTTTTTTAAATTATAATTTGTAACTAATTAACTCACCACCGTAATCAATAATGCCGGCAGGAACACCAGTCCGTGAACCACCCCAATGACGACCACGAAGAGCACGGTGAAGACGAAGGTGCGCACCTAAATTGTCTTTCGTTTTTTGGCTCCTCGGAGGTGGTCAGGGGTAAATCTTTTTCTAACATGTCAATCGAATAGAATAACTATGATGATGTAAAATTTGGTTTACAATGGTCAAGATCCAGTGGGAATAGATACTAACTAAGAAGGGCAGGCCGGTAACGGATATATTTTGTGAGCTAATGAACTCTTTACGGTTAAAAATAACAAGATGCTCACAATATACGAAGGCACAAGGCCGAGCAGGGCCACTCCAACCGCAGTGGACAGGGCAGACTGGAGGATGGGCTCGACCATGACACGAAGACAGCGCTGGAAGATTTATATGACTTATGACTTATTTTATATGACTTATTTTCCTTCAAGGATATCGTCTGAGGTCTACATTGACTCTTGATACAAGATGCTTGCAAACCTCGGAACTTCTCTGTTTTTTGGCCCAGACTACAACCACTCTGAATATGGAGGGGTAGGGAATGAGAATGGTAGGGAGGCGAGAAAAGGCTGGGCCAAAAAATAGAGAAGTGCCCAAACCTCCAATCGCTCCGTTCTCTGTGTGACGTAGTGAAATGTTGTGTGCACGACGTAGTCGACCTGAAAATAATTATTAATTTAAAATATTTAATTAATTAATTACCGAAAACCCGACACTCATCACTATCGTGATCATGGAGATGATGTCCAGGCGCGTGTGCACGGCAGAGAGGGCGCCGACAACGCCTGAACGAGATTTCGCATTGAAATTAGATTCATTTTCGAAAAAAAGGTCAGGAATTTTGTCAAAAGTGCGGGTCTGCCGATGTATGTTTCACAATGAATTTATAGTCAGAAACTGCCGCTCTGGTCGATTTGTTTCCCATATCTGACATATTCTAAATCAAATAAATGCTGTTGAATGAGGACACTTTTCCAACGATTGGGATATGTTTCGAATAAGCATATTTGCCCTCACCAATATTAATCGACAGTATGGCCAGAGCGACGCACAGCGACGAGACCAGACGAGGCACCATAAGTACGCAGATTACGAGCATCGTTACTACCTGACAATAATATTACAAGTTTGCTGTTTGCTTCTTTCTACATTCCTAACAAGTTCGTCGATGACATCGTGCACTTTTATGGCTGATTCTTGAATCACTTTCACAATATTTTGAACATTACAACTCGGCACATAAGCTCACGCTCAATTCTTACAATTAACCTAATATTCCCAATCGTTGGTCTAATAATAGAAAAAAACTGACCGCCGAAACAACATTCGACACTACATTTTCCACCGTGGTCATCTGCTGGTCGACGAGCAGGAAACTGGAATATAATATTTAATTTTAATTATTTAATATTATTTTCTAATTATTTTATTATTATTTTTGTTACCTGATCGCATTTTGCCATAAATAAATTTCTAACAAATGCTACATTCGTAATATTCAAACTTTCAAACGTTATTTTTACATGTGTTTCAGGTTGGCTCGATAATTCATGGTTCTGGCGCTTATCATTGCGTTCTCCACATGCACTGAAGCAAAAAATATCAATCTCGTATGGTCAATGAACCCGTTCAGACTCGAAAATTCTTTTTTTTTATATTATACTATTCTAAGAGTTTCAATAATGGGAGTTGCTCAGTGTTTCACAGACTCCCATAAAGTAAGAGCGTACGGAGGAGACGTAATGTGTGTATGGCAGAGGCGTATTGTGAGCTATCACATTCACATGCGTTTCATACTAGCTCTATAGTTCCTGGATTGCTTATCAATCCGCCGGCCGTAGGCACTACAAAAATATTCTTTAAACGTCAACCTCGTATCATAGATGAACCCATCCAGCCTTGAGGTCTCCATTGCAGAACGCAGGAATTCTAAAAATGAGGATAAATGCCGGAGTTCGAAAATCAACGATTTACCGGCTCTCGGCTCGTCATTGGCCGGCGATACTTGGCGGACTCGGAGAATGAGCTTCACCGCTTCGATGTGACCGCTGAGGGAGAAGCTATAATACAATTTTTAGATTGTTCAACTTGTCTTTTGTTGCTTCTGAAATAGGGATGAACAATAAAGGACTTGTCGATGAGACAACATATAAGGAGTCACTGCAAAGTAGAATACGGTTCACCGTCTCTTCATGGGACACACTCTCTCGAACGGTCGGGTGATGAAAGAGTTTGTGAAATGAAGAGACGGCAACCCGTATTATGCATTCTAGTGCGAAGCCTCCCCTATTCTGTAAAACCCTCCGACTTTGGGTATCACAAAGATCTTTATTTGATTGTTGTCCACTACTATGGCAGCTGGTGCAAAACCAAACCAAACGTGAGAAGACCATTCGCGTTTATTGCTTTGTGGTCGGCTACTTGCTGACTACTACTACACCTGCTTTGAAATCCACTAATTCTGATTTTATAAAATTTGCAAATTTGATATATTCTTGCACTATTAAACATTTTCTTGACGAAAATAAACAGGAATATGAAAAAATTGCTCACCGTATGTCATTCTTGTACTTCTCATGGAGAGGATCGGCCAGGAAGCGGAATAGATGCGCGATGAACACCTCATGACTGTACAATTTGCCTGAGAATCGCCGTTTTTCGTCTGACTCTCTAAATTTTCCATGCTCTCTCGCTTTCTCTAACCTTCCCCTTTCCGGGATTTGCCCCATTATTCATGCTTTAAGGGAGAGTCCCAGCTCATTATTCTCTTGGTCTTTCTGAAACGCTTCTTCTTGTTATCTACACGGGCCATCGCGCAATTTCAAGAGACCGGGAAATGAGAGGTCCTTCCATTTCCACTTCCCCATTCGGGAAACGAATTCAGTTTTCAATCGCCCTTTCCATTTAGTTTTTCTGCCCTATGTAGACCACGCTTGCTCAATAAAATGCCCTAGGGCGTTTTGCTCTTTAAAAACACAGACAGTTTGCCCGGAGGCGTGGTTCGCGCCTCAATTTCGATGCAATAGAGGACGGGAATAGTGAACTAGGCCCGAAATAGTCCGTGGATATCGTATTCGTCATATAATTAAGCACTAAAGCGCTTGTTGCTCACAATAAACCGCCCCGATTGCGTAGTAAATCCCTCCCCCCCCCACTTATTTTTGAGTCTACCTACGCCCCATTTTGGTATGCGCTCACTCGCATGAACACTGCATACATTCTACTAGTAATGTAAGCGTTTTTGCACGGTTTCATGGATAAATTATTAGTTGACGTTTAGTATTTAATCCCTGACTTCGCTTGCTAAATTCGCTCGCTATAACTAACCTTCATGGTCCACCTCAAAGTCGTGTAGCCAGAATTCTCCAGACGAGACGAGATCCGACCTGAAAATGAACTCATTACTCTGATCGGCTCATGTCTAGCGTCTGCATAAACATGTATCGTTCTCAGAACTGTTTGATTCACCCTGTTATCATAATTATTATTGTGTCAGATCATGTTTTACAGTTATCATCGACAAGATTGTAGTTTTGATTAAAATCCGAAACAGTGGTTTATAATACCACAACCTAGTAAATGGAGTTTCAAAGCCGTAAACACTCTTCGCCACCCTCACATGTCTGAAGCACCCTCAAAATAGGCGATCTCAAAATACTAAGGACCGAAATAGTGTGTGACCTGAGAGACCCCAACCCAAAATTAGAGCATTTCATTGTCTCAAGCACCCCTGAGACTAGGCCTCTGAAGAGCAGAGACAAAGCATCTTGTGCTTCCTTATGTCTTGTGTCCTCTCAAGCATACCCACTCATTTTTCATCAGCTAATCTGGGGCTCTAGAGAGGTTTCGTCATTTCAAAGGCGCCGGCTTTGAGTGATGAGTGTGTCTCTCAATCCATCATGATCTATAGCTGGTTAGAGAAAGCGAGAGAACAGAGGAAATGAAGAGAGTCTGGTCTTTCGCGTCTATTGTTTCCACCCAAACCATCTGTCCTTGTAAGCGAGGCTCAAGGGAGATTACCAGCTCCTCTCCTCCTTCTCCCAATTATGATTTCACTTTCACTTTTACTCGTCTTTTTACTGCGAGTCACGTAGGGGAGCGCCAATTAGGTTCCACGCTGGGGGAGAACGCGCAGAAGTGGTAGGAATACATTAGAGAGGGTTTTCATATTGTTCCGTGTCAAAATTAATGAAAATTCATGAGTATGTATGGTCGAGACGGCCATACATACTCATGAATTCTATTTCTTTTTTGTACCAAAAAAAAACGAACCCTAAACGGATTTTATTATTCTGTACGCCCACATCCCAAACATTCCATGCAAAAAGTGGTCAGAATTCTTGACTAATGCCGCAATCTTTCAAATGCAACCTTTGCGTGTTGAACAGAGATTGCGTCAAGACTCGACTTTGAAAAGGGGCGGATACCCTCCTCATTCTACATACTCTCGCGTCACTCTGGCCTGTGATAGTACACGCGGAATGAAGAAATTGGGTCTTGATTCTGACATTTTGGAAGCTGGACTTCGAATCTCTTCCTTTCGCGCAGTCTGTAGGGGCTCTCGAATGAAGCCCTAAACATTCTTCTGACTTGCGTTCACTAATTTCACGCATTTTTCCATGGTCCAGGCTCTGATTTATTACCCAATTTCCCTTCACACTCGCAAATTTCACGCATTTTCCCCAAATTCGCCATTTCAGATTCCAAGCTCAAAGCACAGATGAGGTCCTCGACATTTATATTCTTCGTTGTTTTCTTCGCAATTCTCAGTGTATCCACTAGTGCTCGAGGGGTGAGTTGCTATCTTTTTAAACCATTATTTTTCTAAATAGGGCTTTTTCCAGATGCTCAGAGCAACGTCGCCTGATATCCAGTGCAGGGAAGGTTAGTATTTGAATTATTTTTTACTAGCCGATCGAATCGGCAAGCATTTTCACAGCTGTGCGGTTAGCTCTTCATTCATTTCACAATCCAGAAAGCGCGCGACGACACGTTTGACCTTGTACACAGTTTTATGAACTTTCTACTTGAATTTTCTAATGTGAACAAGTAGGCATCCGTGCTTTAAATATAGTAGTTTTGTGTTATCTTGCTCCTACTTGCTTGAAACGATAATAGGTATGCAAAAGAAAGAACTCTAGTTTGCTCTCAATTTTTGTTCCTCATCCCCAGAATAATGACTGCATAATTATTGTAGTGGTCAGAATGCAACAAAGCATCTCATTATTCGTTCTGGAAGCCGTGTAGGAAAATGTGGAAATTGAAGGCCGAGTAATCGCCAAAAAATGAAAAAAAAAGAAAGAAAATTTTGCAGGTTGTGCCAACTGTTTCGCTTTCGAGGCCTGCATGCGCAATCATATCTATGAGGTGATTTTTATATTTAAATATTTATATTTTTTAACGAAAAAAGTAATATAACTTAGCTACTGGCTTTCTAGCACTTAGAAGTGAATCTTAGTTTTTGTTGGACGATTCAAGAAGGGATGACCACTTCTAAGTGTTTCTTGAGACATTTGATGGAGTTTTGAAACTCATTCGGTTTTTTGAAATTTTTTGAAAAAATTTCTTTTTGGTCGATCGCGAATGTAACCCACACTTTCGAATACACGAAAATTTCGAGATTGGTGAAAAAGAAGACGTGATTTTCCTATTTCAAAGTCTACCACTCCCTCAAAAATACTTCATTCAGGCCCGCTACGAGGACCCGCACCAAGTGATCGAGAACGCAAAGGAGGACTGCAGTGACATCTGCGATCGGAGATTCCTCTTCTTCGTGTATTAATCAATAAAGTATTTCATCCACTGTAAACACACATCTATCTATCAGACAAAGGCATACAAAGGCTATCATTAAAAAAAATGATTTGGGGCTCTGAGATGGCATATGTGCCACAGTAGATTCATCTTCAACCATTTTTCTCAGTTTTTTGCTATTGATTAGTGCATGTTATGAACTTGTGTCACTGATTAACTAATCACTTGTGTCACTAATCACTGGCCTAGCAGTGATCTCCCGCAGGACGCAAGTGCCTTGATTAACGGGATGACCTTTACCTTTACCTTTTATGAACTTGTGAGAAATCGGACAGTGTAAAATTACTGAAAATCAATATTACCCAGTCGCCAGCTTATCATACAGCTGCGTCAGTCTCCTCCTCTCCAGTGGCTGGGGTTTTTTTAGACAAGACTCTCCTCAATTGGCATGCTCTCTCGCTTTCTCTGACCAGCAATAGGCCATGATGAATAGAGAGATCAAAGCAATCATACCCAGTCGCCAGCTTATCATACAGCTGCGTCAGTCTCCTTCTTTCAAGTGGCTCTCCAAAACATATCTTTTTCACCCCTTTATAATCGCTTCACGCCACATTTTAGCGAATTATAACAGAAAAGTACCCAGTAGCTAGTTTATCATACAGCTGCGTAAGTCTCCTCCTCTCCAGTGGCTCGCCAAAATTGACATTCCTCGTCTTGACCACGCCGAAGCAGAAAGTTCCTGTAATTTTTTTTCTTCATTTTTGTTACTTATAAATCTTAAATGGGAATCGAAGTATTATTGGCAAGATGGATCGAATTCTTGCAATGAACATTTGGCTCTGTTGTAGTTATGGGGGCCTTCAAAAATTATGGGGGCCCATGAAAATTGTGGGGGCCCAAGAAAATTATGGGGGCCCATCCCGGACCAATATTTTTATGGGGGCCCATGAAAAATATAGGGGCCCATGACAGTTATGGGGGCTCATTATCGATTGGGGTTAATTCATCAGAATTAAGTGAGAATCGATGTTTTATGACGTTGAGCGTTACCAAAATATAGTAATACAAAAACAATGATACAGCGATATGTACTCCGTTCGGTCTAGGGGAAGTGATTGCAGTAGTAGTGCGAGGAGGGCGGGTGATTTTGGTCTTAGTGGTAGTGGATGCAGTAGAAGTGGATCAATATCGTCATCAAATAAGGGTCATCAATGTTGAGGTCGTCGTTCGAAAGTTTAAGTGAGGATGAAACTTATCCGGGGTTCGTTCATTCGTCTCACTCCCCCTCGACCCCTCATTTTTGTGGGTGTTGTGCGGCGTTCCCATCCACAAGCCCCGCCACCACCCATCATTCTGGTCAGGAGCAATATTCTGAGAGATTCATGGGGAGTGAGGCTAAGGGTGGTTCAACTGTAGAGGGAGTACAGGAGCGGGAGGGACTGATGGGGAAGGATCTACGGGCAATAATTGAGCACTCTGGAGAGGAGCAACAGCAGAGGGTAGGTACATTGGGCTCAAGAGCAAGGACTCATGAGACATTGAAAACATTCGAGTCTCACTTGTTTCTGATGAATTTACTCTAATCGATAATGGGCCCCCATAACTGTCATGGGCCCCTATATTTTTCATGGGCCCCCATAAAAATATTGGTCCGGGATGGGCCCCCATAATTTTCTTAGGCCCCCAAAATTTTCATGGGCCCCCATAATTTTTGAAGGCCCCCATAACTACAACAGAGCCGAACATTTGCTGAAACATATTTATTTTTTCGTTTCTTTTTTCTAACAATTTCCTTGACAGCTTTGCGCTTCCAAAAATAATGTTTTATTAATAATCACCAAAATCGTTGTACAGTCGCTCCTGCACCATTAGCTCGTCCGAGACGTATGAATTGTCGGGAGCGAGTAACTGCAAAATATAGCGAATGTGGCCGCTAAATTTTAGATTTTTATCCTGATCACATGCATTTGTCCGTACACGTATGTAGAACTATAGACCCATGTATTTACATTTTTGTTTCTGGACAATATTCTTTCCTCTTAATACGCCTAGGCGATTGATAGGACATTTGAAGGAGTTTTGAAACATATTTGGATTATCGATCGGTCTGTTTTTCCGGGATTAAGGAAAACATCAGATCCACCTTCAAATCCAGTCCCAGTGGCAGGGCCAGGCACAGATTGACCGAGACAACAATGTACACTAGATATACGAGGAAGATGATGAGACGAGTGGGCCAGAACTGGATCAGGGTGGAGAGACGGGCCGGCCAGTCGAAGGAGCCTTTGGATGGTTCTGAAAAGTGATTTATATTGGCAAAAAATCGAGAATATTGAGAATACCACTATCAGATCATAATGTAGAAGTCGTACCTTTCTTCTTCTCCTGTTCCACCTTTCTGCTCACTTTATGGCACAACAGCCAATGGCGAGAGGCGACCTCCCGACGGCAACAAAAGACCTGGAATTAAATATTGGAGACCTAAAATATGAAAATGGTTGCCAATTCGGTATTGGTATCGTCATCTGTCGTACTACCGATGCCGAACCTGCATCTTACAGGCTTAAAAATCAGTCCAAGCCTAAAATTAATTTCAGTTCTTACCATCAGCGCATTGAAGAAAGTGATCTGGTACAGGAACATGAAGAGAATCGCCATCGCGCAGTACGTGCAGAAAACGCCTGAAAATTTATTATTATTATTATTATTATTATATTTTAGGTTGCAGATTCGGTATCGCGATCATCTCTCTGTAAGAGACGAAAAAACGAGGAAGAAAGATGTAAAGGGTAGAGGGGTCCAGAGATCACGGGACTGACACCTACACAGAACATTTATGGGGAATCTCCGGGATTAGAGAACGGTCCGGCATCATTAGTTAGAAGCAAATTTGAAATGGGCATGGAGATGATATGAAATGGAACGCCGAGCGCATATAAAACCCCTGCGCTTTAAATCTCAGTGAGTTCACAAAAAAGTGCCATAAGTCTGGGAGGAAGCGCTTCTATTTTATTTGTCTGGAGGATGCGTGCAGTCGGGGGCTTTTGGTCTAACGTCTCATTGATGCGGGATTTGATCTAGGCTGAAATTTCAAGAAGGTCATAGCTCAATATTGAACAGCAAATGTTTAATACACTAGAAACTTCGAAACGGGTCATCGTCTCGTTATACTAAGTATTATCACAAAAATCGGGCCGGAGAGTGAAAGAGCCCAAGTTTCAGCGATTTTTGAGCCGAGAAGGTGAAGAGAATCACGTAGAGTAGGGCGGATGGCTTCAAGCGAGAGCTTTTAAGATAATTGTCTCTCACTGAGACAATAAATCAACGGAGTCTCTGCTCTTTTCGCTTCCCAGCGTTCGAAGATAAACAACATTCTCTAGCCAAGAAATTCTTCTCAGTTATCAGGGTCATTTATTGCCAAACGCTCGAGACGTCGGGAACATTTTGGCAAAACGATAACTTTTCAAATCGCTCGAGGGTTTTTGCAAACAAATGTTCATGATTCAAGTAACAAACTCGCATCCTAGCGATAGAGATTGAATATGTTTCAGATGCACTAGATATAGGAAAGTTGTGTTGCGCATTGATCGAGAAGACGCACCCAGTTCCACATAAAAAAGGATGATAGCGCCGGCAAATGTTTTGGTCGAAAATAATCACGGACTGCGTAAAAGTCCGCCATCGAGAAGGACAGTCCATCAGTTAGCGATATAGTCGTACTCGCCCTAGTCTTATTGCCAGTCATTTCCAAAAGCTCGCAATGCTGAAGCCCTTCCGACAAAAAATGTTTACTTTTTTTCAAACTGAGATCTCACTAGTCGAATACTCGGAATCATTAGGGGCCTAATTTCATTTGAAAACACTCACGGACTGCGTAAAAGTCCGCCATGCCTCCGATCGAGAATGACAGTCCATCAGTTAGCGAGGTGAGAAAGAGCGAGGCTGCTGTCTCGGTTAGGGCCTCGGTGAATCTGAAGGGTAAAATGTGAACGTGTATTCGCGTAAAGCGATTTTACAGCCGTAATACAACACTAGGTCGGACCCAGCTATTAGAAGGTGAATCTGAAATGATTGTTGACTTGGTGTCGAGAGTGGAATATGAGAAACCATCCATCAAATATGTTTCACCGCCCCATTAATCGCATTCGCTTTCCTGCACACGATGGTGCTGCCCTGATAAACATTTTTAAAAAAAATTATCAAAATCGCTCTAAATCAATAGAAAGCCCTCACCTAACGAATTATTTCCAAATTTGATCATTTAATTAATTATAATTAATTTTTAATAATACCTGTCCTCCACTTCCAATGCGTGGCCCATCCGCCAACTCTTCAGCATCAGAAACATGTTGTCCGTGCCGATTGCTGCAAAATTGTCTATCGTCGATTGAAAAATAAGCTTTCCCATTTCATCTCACGCTCAGTTATGTTTCACTACAGAATGAAAAGAATGGGCAAGGTTGCGTTGTCGATTTCTCGAAAGATCTATCTCAAAAAAAATCAACATTGCCTCCTGCAGGTGGCAGAAATGATCCAAAAGACGCACTCAGAAATCAATAGAAGCGATATGATAGATAAACTCCATGACGGGGTTTTCAGAAGGAATGGGGAGCATTTTTCACTTTTCTATTTGCTTTCTTACTCTATTTAATGACTCACATACAACCAAGAAAGGCATGATGAACACCAGTGGCAGGAAGGGATACTGCAGGTAGAGCAGTGTTGAGGTGGACGCGACCGTGGCCATTGAGGCGTTGAGCATGGCGCAGAAACCGACCTGGCATTTAAATACTTTTTTTATGTTGCAGACAGAAGAGTCTAAAGGTAAAAGGTAAAGTTCATCCCGTTAATCAAGGCACTTGCGTCCTGCGGGAGATCACTGCCAGGCCAGTGATTATCTATTAGTGATTAGAAGAGTCTATTCAGGTGAATTCATGCCTAAATTGAAATAAAGAGTAGAAATGGATAGTTCACCCACTCACCCAAGGTTGGGACCGTACAGAATCCCTCGAGGAGCAGATGAGCATGCAAAATACGACCAGGACGAGGGACATCCACGGCATCCATGGAATGAGGAGCTGGAATGTGCGGTGGTTTAGAAAGGAATAATTATCTTTTTTTTGCTGTTCTAACAAGTTCAAGACATCCTTTTTTGTACTTTTCTTTTATTCCAAAACTTCACAAGGATGCAATTTTAATTAGATTGCTTCTCACATGCCCATTCCTCTCCATTTCCTTCGCCAGGCTCTGGGAGCTGGTCCAGTAGAGTGTCGCATTGGGGAAATGCTTCTTCAGTTTAGGCATTGTGTCGAGAAAAGCTGTGATCCAGCTGGAAATATAGATGATTGATTATAAATAGGGTTTATTCTTTAGATCATGATCGTGCATCTTGATTTTACACTTGGGATAATAATTATTTTTAGAACGCAGACCAGAGAGTGAAATTGGATAGAATGCGTAGCCAAACACTTGATCATATCTTGAAACGTATTTCGTATACGTTTTCATCTTTTACACTGCCTTTCTAGACTGGTTTATTATATTATATAAATTCCAATATTTCGAAAACTACCGATTGCTCCTGTCTCCATGCTGCAGTGTATAGGCCATCCGCACAGACTTCGCCCTGTCGATTGCGTGATTTCCCTTAGAGTCCCTCGTGGACGGCCCTCGAGTGGTCACGCCGCCGAAGACGACTGCAAATTGTTGATTGCGTTTGTTTTTGAATATCTAAAACTCTTCCTGGCAGCAGGACTGTCGTCTGTCTTGGTAATAGGAGGGACTTCGAGTTCAACTATCTTACTGCCTTCAGGAAAACACCAACGAAGCGCAAACTTTGGCCCATCTTGCAGAAATTGGTTAGTTGACGTCATTAGATGGTGCTGATCATTGATCTATGTTCTCCTCACCCGCATTATCCACTGTCAGATTGGCAAAGACGAACAGCGGGTAGCGCAGCATGAATTGGGCGGAGAGCACCGGGTCGGGGTCCTGAAATGGGAATAGATCATATTTAGTTGCTCAACTTGAACTCGCTCTCATTGACAAATGTAAGAAAAATCAGCCATTTGGTTTATGGATGAAACATAATTCATAGTATCTTAGAAAAGTGGGCGTGTTGAAAATAAAATGAACAAAAAAAGTTCCAGGGAACCAAAAAGTTCGAGGGAACCAATTTGAGGGAATGGTTGAACATATTTCACACAATTCTCGAAAAAAAATCTCAATTTTGCATACTTTCACAGCAAGACAAATACGATACCTACAACCTAGAATTTCAATTACACGAGAGATCACCACTACAACGAACCTCCAATGCGAAGGCGAACGGATGGAGGGAGCATCCTCCAGTGAGCGATGAGGAGAGGCAGACGTCGTCGAAGGTGGTATTGTCGGGAGAGGTGAGGGACTGAAAAGATAAGGTAATTATCAACCTTGTCCTTAACTTATCTTATATTCCTTTGGAATAGGATATCTATGTCATCGCAATGTGGCTACAGCCAGCGAATTTCTGATATTTAAACTTTTCGTACCCCGCGGGGCACTTTCTCTGCGCTCTCTATATTTTGCTGTTCACACCGCAGTGTCGAACTCCTCTTTCACTCTTACACTCTTGAGTACACTTTCTCTTTCACTTTTCCTGCCCCGTCAGACGGCGTGAGAGGCAGAGAGACCATACTCCCTTGTCCCCTCATATAGGAGTTCCTTCGCACGAACTGCTGCTCTCTTCATTTAGCACGATATCTCACCGATTACAGTATTAGGAAGAGCATGAGCATTGAGGAGAGTCAGTTCTTGCTTTTACTCCTATGTGTGACCAATCACCGTGAACGCTGTTTAGCTGTGTAACGGAGTACGGCATTGTCTTGGGCTCTCTCTAGTTCTCTGACCATGTTGGGAGACAGGGAAAGTTATAGATAACGGGGATTCAAGAGTGTCTCCCTTATCTTCTTCTTCTTTCTTTTGAACAGTAATGGTAAGCGGAAGCGATAGAGAAAGTGTACTTGAGAGAGTAAGAAGCAGTGTAGTTCGCTGCCGCGGGGTGAATAGCAGGGGTATATAAGTTGGCAGTTCGCCACATTATCATCATCAGTTCTCGCTTTCTTCTCTTCACTTTCTAAGCGATTTCATTGTCTTTCTCAATTTTTCGATCATCTGATCAGTTTCTTTCTTTCAGTAATGAGCTGGCTGGTAGGAGTTGTCTCGACCGGTTCGCTGGTCTTCGTTGCCCTCTCCATGGTGTACATTGCATCCATGGTCAACGACGTCCAGAGCCTTCAGGAGGAGGTCACCGTCAATATGGACGAATTCAAGGTGGGGGAGTTTATCTTTGATCTTTGAGGGATATGGTATCCAACCAACATCATCTCAGGTGATGGCTGAGTCCACCTGGTCTCGCCTTGTCGCCATGCACGTCAACCCCACTGGATCCTCCGATGCCCCGCCCACTTTCGCCACCCTTCTCGGCAGAAACAAGAGACAGGCAAACTCACAGTGCAACTGCGGACCCTCCTCCAGAGGGTGCCCCGCCGGACCTCCCGGACCTCCTGGTAAGCTTATTGATTAGTTTTTTCAGTGTTTTCTTGGCATCAGGCATTGTACCTTCAGGAGGGTTAGGATTTGTTGAACTGGACCAAAGATCAAATTCCTAAGCTCATACATTGAAGGAAACCCCGGAGAGCGCGGAGCTGACGGAAGACCCGGAGAGCCCGGAAGACAGGGAGCCAACGGAATCGCCCTTGCTGTTACCTTCGACACTCCCGGCGGTTGCATCACTTGCCCTCCCGGACCTCCCGGCCCCGATGGACAGCCCGGATTCCCCGGACCCGCTGGACAGCCCGGACAGCCCGGTCTCTCTGGACCCGCAGGAAACCCCGGTCGCGATGGACAGCCCGGTGCCCCTGGAAACAATGGCGAGAGAGGAAGAGATGGACAGCCTGGCAGACCCGGATCCGATGGACAGCCCGGAGTTCAGTACACTCCTGGAGAGGCTGGAAGAGATGGACAGCCTGGCAGACCCGGACCCCAGGGACCCGCTGGACAGCCCGGACAGGACGGAGCTCCCGGACAGGATGGACAGCCTGGAGAGAATGGAAGAGACGGACAGCCCGGTCAGGATGGACAGTCGGGACAGCCTGGAGAGCAGGGATCCGATGGACTTCCTGGTGCCGATGCCGCCTACTGCCCTTGCCCCTCTCGCACTTCATCCTACTCAGAGCCAGTGCATTCCGCTCCTCCCGCATCTCAGGGATACAGAGCATAAGATGCTCCATTCGAACTGTCTTGTATATGAGAATAAACTCTTTCGCACTCAATCATAGTCGTTCAGGACATCGCATATTAGAATACCCATAAATTCTTCGAAATAGACGTAACTTATTCGGCTTTTTATTAATCTGATGTATAACTCCCGATCCGATTTCATCGAGAGACCTCCGTTTCTTGATCTTTCTCACAAATTTCTAGTAAAATTGCAATGAAACGGAAATGAATGATTGAATACGTAGTTAATATGCTTTACTTTGATAGTGGAGTGCAGTCTGGCCAGATCAATAAGCGCTGCGGGGTCGACGGCGTTGCCTGAGAATAATAGCATTACTTTTACTATAAAATTAGGATTTTATATTTCAAGTGTTTTCCTAATATGTTTCAGGTTTATGATAAACTTTTGTATGCCGAGGAAATTTCGATTTTTCAAGCGCCCCCTCTTCGGTTAAAAATCAACAAACAATTTGATAAGTACACTCATCGAACAGTGTTAAAATTAATGATGTAAACTCTGCACGCGAATCTCCTAATGTTTCATGCTCTCTTGCTCCGGCGCGGCAGAATTCGAAATGTGAGGGATGCTTTCGAACATCGGGATCATTAGCAATTCGAATGAGTTTCACTTTACATTCAACACATTGATTTTCGACGAAGCTTTGATTCAGTGTTAACATTGTTTAAAAATAATACAAATGATAATTCTCACCTCCCTTGCTCTCATAAACCCAATACGCAAAGCTCGTTCCAAATATCGAATACGAGTCCCGCATCGCGTCCCGGGGAGGAAAGAGGGCGAGGAGTTCTTCCAGTTCCCGAAGAGCCCGGATGTCGTCAGGGAGGAAGACGCTGAAATATGTCAACAATGAGCTTGTCAGAACTGAAGTAGCACATTTTTCCCGGCCAATCAATCGCGATTTCGCAATTTTTTTGCACAAATACTAGATCACTTCGGGCTCACCGCAGTGTATCATTCGTCACATTCAGATGCAGATCGCTAAACGTCATCGTTGTGATTACAACAGTGATCAGAGGAGGAATGACAACGAAGGGAAGTGGCCATCGAACGACGAGGGAGGTTTGCCACTGAAATTGTTCATTTACAGTGAAAACATTATTTTTGTAAAAACTTCCAACTTCCGTTCACTGAAATTGGCAGAAAAATTTCGAGGTTAGCTGTTCCATGAAACAGAAGTGAAATTGCCTTTGACGAAACCCCTCTCCCTCCTTCCGAGTTGGTGGCAGGGATTTTCAAATATGTTTCAAGAACCCTTAAACAGCCCGCTATTCTACTAATTCCAGTAGAAGGCATACAATCCGTAGTAAACAATCTAATACATGACATGGAATGAGAAAAAAATACCTCGAAAAACTGCGAGACAACGGCCTGGAAGTTCAACATTATCACATTGCTCGTTGTAGCAGTGTTGCCAACATTTCGTCAGAGTTGGTTGTTTGTGCCTGCATATCAAAAAGATAATACAATTTGACAATTTTTTAGCTTAGAAACGAAACACGGTCTACACAGAAACGCGGAATACACTCGCCGACATAAGTCATGGCCAACTTTTTCAATTCTATGTATCTTTTGAACCAGCAAAACAATGATTATGATATTTGGAGATTATCAGGAAAGGGTGACGGCCATTATTTTCCACATAAAACGGAATACAAAAATAACCGATATTATTGCATAGTGATGACGCAATCGATGTGCATTATTTTGAAGAATCATTATTCTTAGGAGGATTTTTTCTAACTCTTCAAACTTTTTATGCATAGACGTATGAGCGAGGGCTACCCAGAAAAAAAGTTTCAAGTTGCTGCCGCTTGCTGCAGCGGCTGCAGAGTTGCTGCAAAATAAGGGTCGAATTTTCATAACTCTGCTCCCAGACGTGCTAGACACTCGTTCTAAGGATCATTCTGCGTCTTATCACGAGT
>LS487211.1:333264-397046 GCA_900490705.1 Pristionchus arcanus | reverse complement strand
CCCCCCCCCCCTCCAATGTCCCTTCTTTCGTTTTGGGTTATTTTCAATAGGCTCTGGTGGTATGGGCACAGTTTCTGATTCTTTTTCGCTTTTATTGTAGATAAGATATTTAATTTTTTTTAAATCCCCTAAAATTCAAGTGTTTTCCTTTTTTGGATCGATGTCTGTTTCCACGATGACTCAGCGCGCATCTGATTCCTTCTCTGTTATCTTATCTTTCCCTGGTTTTGGGAAATGTTAGCATTCCATTAGGTAGATCAAGTTCATCATTCGAGTGATACCATTAAACTCAGGATCTGTAACAAAATCGCTTTAAGAGTTTTCTTGGTGTTTCTTGCAGTAATTGCGCAATGTAGGCAATGTGATCTCATCCAATTCGAATTACTCATCCGGAAAACTCAGGTGTCGAGATTTCACTGACTTTAGGAACAATGCCGCGCCTCAATCGGTCTTCGGCCTCAGGGGCGCACTTCGCGCTAGTGTCCATCCACAAAGGATGACTAGGTGGAGATGACACGCATGTTCTCACTCCATCCTTGCTCTCTCTATTCCCCCTGCTCTCTCGCTTGCTCTGACATGCGAAAGATCATGTTCAATTGAGTGAGTCTTGCTCATCGGGCTGAAACAAAGGCGACGTCATCTCCTTATCAACCATCTTGTCACCTTATCACCGCTCTTGTCACTTCATGATTCGAATGTGTGAAGCGCTCACAAGATATCATGAATCGAATTGTGGCAGGCTTGAGAATGATCATGAACGGGAATGATCTGGAGATCACTATGAAGAATGTAGAGACTGTTTAGTTGCTGTCGAACGTAGTCACAGATTGACTAGGAACAAACCTGACCTCAGACTCCATTTTCCCATGATTGAGCAACAGCGATAAATGGGAATGTTTGATGACTCGCACATAAATTTGCACACTCACCTACACAATATCACATCAGTCGCTATCACGCCCCTCTCTGTGTCCTCATTCCTCGAGAGTCGATTCCTTCTGGAACGCAGTATCTATTGTCGTTGTTTCCAATCGGTAGTATCAGCCTGAAATATCTCAACTGCAGTTAAAATGTCTCCTATTTTGGTTGCAGCTTTATCCTAGCCTCTTAGAAGTATTGGCAGTTCAGTGATAACCTTGAAGATAGAGAATTCCCAGGGTTTGACTTCCGTGCATTCATCCTTATCCATCTTCCAATTATCACGTAATCACTTATCACCCAAAATCGAGTCTGGTCGCCGCATAGTTAACGTTTTCGACTACAAAACTAGCTTTGTCGACTACACCATGCCCTCCGAATATAACGGGTCTTGATGATTCAGAGCTTATCATTTTTATCGCATAATCTTCAATATTTCTTTAAATTTTTCAAATTTATCCGATTTCCTTTGTCTCATATTTAATAGATCCAAATATCGGCTAGTTCGTGGCGTACTAGTGACGCATTTCCGTGCATTCTGTCACTCTGTATTGCAAGCCTTTCTTCTGATCTTATCACTCCGGGTTTGTCTGATTTGACGATGCCGCCGATATTGTTCACTTTCGTTCCATTTGCACCTATTTCTGTCTGCTCGGCGAGAGATTATTGCTAAATGAGAGATTCACAAGGCTTTCATTGAAGTGAACACAGAACTGCGTTCAATTCAACACGATTTTATTGCCTCGTGACCTGACTAACTCCTCAGAAAATGCCTGAATTTCATGTATCTCAGCTTCGATTTACCTTGTCGCGTTGTTATTTATCGCGAACTGACTATTGAGGTATTTTTCCCTGCCCCTCCACCCCCAGTCGCCATTTGAATAGTCTATAATCCGAACTACTGCCTATAGTCATAGTCTATCATTTCCATTTCTAGTGAGCAATTCCAATCCCGTTTTACTGCCGTATTATACGCGTATGAACTTTTTATGCGAGTGCGCGCGTCATTTTAGGGCAATCCTCGCGAGACTGCCTTTGATCTTTGGCAGTCAGGTATCCGTTAACAGTAGTTAGTCGCCTACATAACACTGACAAGTGTGTGATATGCAGCTATATTTTTGGTGAATATTATTCGTTGTTACCGTAGCAATGTACCACGTTTCTGCTAGACATTGCATCCATATTCTACGTTTGCGCTTGTTTCCGCGCCTTCTTTCTACTATCAGCACAAAAGAAAGGTATGTCATGCTCCCTCAACATCCCTATCTAGAACCACAAAGTGGTTTCCACCCTCGATTTCTGTCCTTTCAATGCACTTGATCATGGCAGGACGTAACATCATACGCGTCTCTTCCGATCAACAATCAGTTTTTGCCCTCGTCAAGAGGTGTCCGTTCCATCCTGTTCACTCTTTTGGCGTTCGAGAATCGCGTTTCTATGAGTATCTCTCTTGATTTCCGACTTATTTCGCGTAATCTGGCGAATGCGCTTAATTAAATTCATTCCGAATCTTTTCAAATCCGTTTCTTCACACACGTTATTGTTGTTTGCTCTTTCCTCGTTATTTTCACACCCAGGAGTCCCCCATTTATGCTAACCCATTACTGTGATCGCTCAGAGACCAATCGAGAGAACCACCGATGAGTTATCATATTTTGCCCCCAAACTCTCGCTATCGACGATAAACAGTAAGAACGATCTCTTATTTTTATTTGCGCAGCTACTTTACCGTCTCATCACCTCACTTTTTCAACGAAATTCTGTCATATTTTCCTTCTTTTTCACGATTCAGATCCAAAAAAGTGGCGAAAAGAGTCATAAAGTGACTCCCGTATTGTCCTTGGTGATTAGACTTCCGCCCCTCAGGGAAAGGGAGCGAAGTATACAGATTAGAGGAGACCCCAGCGCTAACTAAGGTTATTAGCCCTCACAAAGCCGAGCAGACAGTTTCTTCCTTCCTTTTCGGTGGATAGTACAGGTTTACGTAATCGTCCCCTAAGGCCTATATTTTCCGGGTTTTGATCAAATACAAACCTTTTTTAAACCCATTACAAATTAGTCCTATGATTTCCCGATGTTCCTGTGATGAATCTGTACCTTTATCAACCCGAACAGAATGCACTCTGCTATATTTTCTCGAGGCGAGGAGTTCGCTGTCAATATGTCCTTACTTTAGTCAGAGCGCACTTATTTTCACGAGATATCGATAAGCGTTGCCACTTATTTGTTACTAAACGACGTTATTTGTCCAGAATTTTATTTTTCACGAGGCCTCGAAATGAATTAATACTTTTTTTCGCGTCGAAACAAATTCTCGAGTAGTCGCATTTTCATCACTCACAGATCACTGACTCTTCCCAGTGCATAATCCCCACTGTACTATCCTTCCGGGAAATTCCAACGCCCTTGCGGAATGTAAAAATGAGCAATGACTCCAGTTTCCGTGATCGCTCATATGTCGCCTACTGTCCGGATACTGTCTTACCGGATAGATGGGCGATTGTTCATCCTGACCGCCCTTTACAATGACTCCTGTTTCCGCGATGTATCATCTGTCGTCTCATGTTCAGTACTTCTCCGCATCTGTGCATTCCCAGAATGATCAATGAATCCTGTGTCCGACTCCTGTGACTCCTGTGATAACTCACATTATTAATCTGATACGAGCATCACCGCGCATTCCCTGAGTCTTTAACCGTCATGCATCCTTCATATGTGAATATTAGTTGGGATCACGTTCATTTCCATGTCCCAAAGGGTTGAAGTCCTTCCAGTGACACATCATCACCTTCTTTTTCACCCTTTTTCTCTTTCTGCGCCTTATCATCTGGTGGGTTATTCCGGAATACAATAGGCTAGAGGCAGCGATAAAGGGCGGGTGGGAGTAGGGTTTCGTCTGACAAGAAATGGTCTCCTCGTTTATCGTATTCTCTCCCGGGTCAGAGTGACGAGAGAGCACGCAAAATGTGGAGAGTCATTTCTTGACAAGCAGTCCCTAGTTGGGAAAGGATGCCGCGAAAACGGTTGAAAGTTATGATGCTTGAGTTTCTGTTCTTTCGCAGAAGGTAGATAACAAGGAAAAAGGGAAGAGCGAGCGCTGAGATCATCATTCCATGCTGGTGAAATGTCAACGTTAGTCAGAAAGACAGTATCAGTGTCACCAGCTAATCCTTCCCATTGCTCATTTCTGGAAGTGATTCCTTTTTTGTTTAGATGATTTTACCTGGAGATGCTTTCTGTATTTAATCTCATTGCTCGTAAAAAAAAGGTCGTCGAAAAAAACGTGTTAGGATCTCGGCATCCTGCTAATCCTTTGCAAACTCATCTTGTATTTCTTCGTTGACTTAATTTTATGATCTCATAATCATTATCAACCACGTAACCCAGTTCAAGGATTTTTTTATGCGAGTTTTTTCCTTGCCTTGCGTAGCGATTAGAGAGCAACACAGCCCCTAGCTAATCCTTTGCATTACTCATCACTTGATACCAGGGTGACGTAATTTCGCATAGCTGACCAATAAATCACTCCCTTTCTGTGCTTTTTGCTCTTACTGTCGATATAATAGTCATTTTTATTACTTTTAAAGTGATCATTCCAGCGGCACATCGTCTTTTCTGTGATGAATTGTTCTTTTTTAATTAAATTGATATAGTAGTCATTATTTATTAATTTTAAAACGATCTTTCCAGTGGCATAACACCGTCCGGAGTAAACGCGCCCCGGCTCCACCGACCAGGTTGGCTCGAGTTTCTCTGGGATTACTCTGACATAAATATGCGAGTTACTCCCCTATATTTGCATACTCTATGTGGTCTGTCTGGCATTCCACAGAATATTCGAAACAATGTGCGGTGAAAACCGAATTGCCAGCACTAGTTGGTGTCAGGAACCGGGTGAACAATGATTCGATGGTACTGTTTCACCACCGGAACCTCCGGATACGTTGTCTCTTTTATTTTTTAAATGTGCAAATATTAAAAATAATTCAAATTGCAGACAATGGGTGCATTCCGGCAGCTGCGGCTGCTCATCTGGAAGAACTGGATCCAGCAGATCCGATCGCCATGGTGGGGAATTAATTAATTAATTAATTAAATGAAGTGAATTACCAGCTTACTAAATGCTGCTTAATAATGCCCTTGTAGTAAAATATAAACGGATAAAAAAGTTTCGCAAGCGAGGAATTTTTTTCACTATGGACAAATTATTATTAATTAAAATAAACAATTAATTAATCGCAGGTTCACCCTCCTCGAACTGCTCGTGCCCCTCTTCCTGGTTGGCATCAGTTTCGGATTGATGATCGGGGTGAGTTTTTTTTATAAATATTTATGAAAATGGATCATGACTATTATATTTACAAGAAATGTCGAATTTATTGAAGTTAACCCCATTGTGAGACAATTCATGCTATAGTGAAACATATCCAAATTTTCCGAAACTTGAAAGACGCTCATTTAAACTCTTCTTGAAAATTATGTTTCATCACTTCATCAAAAGAAGAGGCACACTGATAGGGCTGATTGTATCACGTTTTTGGTTTTAAAAATATATTGTTACAACTGCATATTAAATAATCGACAAAGAAGCGCAGCGCTATTTTAAATGCCGAAACGACAACTAACTTTATTTCAGCTACGCGACACCTACGAGAAAGATCACCCGGCGAAGAATTTCCATCGATGGCCGGTGCTCGGAGGCGGCTATGACCTGATCATGATCCCGGACACGAATAAAATGACGGTGGGTGAAATTTATTGAAAGTTCTGGGGTAATAATAGATGAGTTGTATGTAGGGGACAGTAGGAATGGTAGAAGATGGCCGGTGTTGGGAGGTGGCTATGACCTGATCATGATCCCTGATACGAATAAGATGACGGTACTTTTTTATCGTTCCCAATCAGTGCAAAATGTAACGGAAAATGGGTTATGTAGGCGAAAAGGGTTCCTGGAAGGATGAGATCACCGTAAGTCTGTTCGCGATGAACGAGAGCGTTTGAAGATTACGAGGCAATCGATAAAACTAAATCTCGGAGATCCTTGAAGCCGTAACGAATCAATTATCAACTCAGTTTGTTCATCTACAAGTTTTAATGAAGGAAGATGTGATTGGGACACGATTAACGTTTAATTTTATGAGACACTTTCTGAGAGAGCTCACCTACCACCGTACATGAAAAAATAAAATATTCTGAAAAAAATGCCCTAAGGGTAACTTTTTGCGTAGAACTCGAAAATCGACCTTAAAAAGTCGAATCTCTAAAACTGAAATTCCTACAGTTGCCTGCATGGTGGCAGGGGCCACATACAATTTTCTTTGCGAGGCTTCAAATCATCCAACTAAGTATGAAATCTTTTAGATAATAAAAAATGAAATGTTTTTACAAAAAAAATGAAAGGAAAGCTCATCTGGAAAAAAAGTTATTAAACTTTTTGAGTGAAAATTATTTTTCCTGAAAAAAAAATGAAAAACGGCGGATTTTTTGGTTCGATTTTCGGATTCCCCTTAAAAAGTTACATATATGGTGATTTTTTCAGAATTTTAACTTTTCCCCATTTTCTTATTTTTGCATTCAAATGTTACGGTTAAACGATTTTCCAGTAGTTGGGCGGCCTACCTACTTGCAATTAATGCAATTTCCACGGGAAAAGAGTCATACAGTATTAAAACACCATATTACGAATATTTATCACCATTGGAATCAAATCCACCACCATCATTTTTTTGGACCATGACCTGGGGTTCATGCCTCGAAAGTGTCCCATGACCATGAACCCGGGTTCATGGTCCAAAAGATACATGAAAAGTCATGATCGAGAAACTTTAATTGCTTTGCGCCGATGTGTTGCATAGTCCCCTAGAAAATTTTCACCACCGGAAATACCGCAATTCGAATATAGCAAACTGATTTATTAAAATAAATATCAAAAATTTCTTTTAAAAAATCAGGTCTCGATTTCGCAGCTAGGGATTACGGTATTTCCGGTGGTGAAAATTTTCTAGGGGACTATGCAACACATCGGCGCATAGCAATTGAAGTTTCTCGATCATGACTTTTCATGTCACTTTTGGACCATGAACCCGGGTTCATGGTCATGGGACACTTTCGAGGCATGAACCCCGGGTCATGGTCCAAAAAAATGATGGTGGTGGATTTGATTCCAATGGTGATAAATATTCGTAATATGGTGTTTTAATACTGTATGACTCTTTTCCCGTGGAAATTGCATTAATTGCAAGTAGGTAGGCCGCCCAAATACTGGAAAATCGTTTAACCGTAACATTTGAATGCAAAAATAAGAAAATGGGGAAAAGTTAAAATTCTGAAAAAATCACCATATATGTAACTTTTTACGGGGAATCCGAAAATCGAACCAAAAAATCCGCCGTTTTTCATTTTTTTTTCAGGAAAAATAATTTTCACTCAAAAAGTTGAATAACTTTTTTTCCAGATGAGCTTTCCTTTCATTTTTTTTTGTAAAAACATTTCATTTTTTATTATCTAAAAGATTTCATACATAGTTGGATGATTTGAAGCCTCGCAAAGAAAATTGTATGTGGCCCCTGCCACCATGCAGGCAACTGTAGGAATTTCAGTTTTAGAGATACGACTTTTTAAGGTCGATTTTCGAGATCTACGCAAAAAGTTACCCCTAGGGCATTTTTTTCAGAATATTTTATTTTTTCATGTACGGTTGTTAGGTGAAATCGTTCAGTTCTCTCAGATAGTGTCTCTTATAACTAATAATAAGCATATTCCAGGGTGCAATCGTCGACCCCCTTCTCTTCGTTGATGCCAGTGTCTCCGACTGCCAGTTTCTGAAGGTTACGAAGCACGATGACTTCTCTTACGAGGTAAGTTTTTTTACGAAAAAAGTCAGGAAAAACAAGCGAAAAGTGCAAAGTTCGCCCGATTTTACCCACTGCGGGCGCGCACTTGGGAATAAACAATTATAATTACTAATTCAAGATCGGAGTAGCGTTCGCCTACGCTCCGAACACCACTGACGCCATTGATGTGATGAAGATGCTGCAGGTTATAACTATTTGGCATTTTTCGGTACCGTTCGAAACAGAAATTGTATATCGGCTCCTCGTCGATAATTGTATAATCCATGAAACATAGCCCATTAGAGAAATTCGACAAACTACAAATTAACTCCATTTTACTTATTCAAGTTAAGAAAACTCTTTGAACTTAATAATTATATAAATAATTAATATGCAGAAGCGCTACAGCCAGGACAATCTAATTTCCGACGCCATCCGGGCGCTCATTCCGGTCGGGTTCCCGTGGAATATGACTATAAAATGCTCGGCGGATATCTCGGCGGGTATGCTGCCTTGGCAAAATAATTCATTATCTGTTCAATAGGCATTTGTTAGCCCAAACACGATTAGTTTGAATATGACTGTCAAGTGATCAATGGCCACCACCTACTCTTAGTCTGGTTCTAGAAGATAGCACAAATTGCTTTTACATCTACACCAGGACCCTAGAGATGATCTTTAATCTTTGATCTTTAATCTCTCCCCCAGGTTTCGCCACCGAGCAAGAAATGGTCGATTACATGGTAACTTCGTTCGGCAGCCAGTGCGGAAATCCGCTTCTTGGTGAGCAAAATATTTTTGAAAAAATATGCATTAAATTAAATTGTGATGTATAACATTTTATAAACAGTTAGTCCATAAAATAATAGAATCTTCCCGACATTCCTAGAAAAGAATGCGAGATGGCGAGATTTCCGAGAAAGCGCGCGGAATTTGCATGATTCATTCTTCTAATGCCCTTTGTTGCACTCTAGTTCCTCTTAGATTCTGAGCAAGTATGCGAGGAATAGTGTGCGTGAGGATATTTTAATATTTGTGATATTGACCGACATTGGCAAATCGTGCGACATTATCAAAGTGGTTATATATTAATACAATGAAACATATTCACAGCCGGAATCGTGTTCTCCGATGAAATCTCCACGCCAAGCACTCCGCCCTCGCGGAACATGACCTACAAGATCAGGTGTGATTTTGCTTTGAGTAATACTCATTGCCCAATGAGCGCGAACATCTCTTATGCAATTGCCCGAAATCAGATGTGTTTCACAGAATTGATTTGTTTAGAACTTGACCGTCCTGTATGATATGTCATCGGCATGAATCACAAGTAGTCTATTTATGATACCTACAGTAACCAATTCTACCGTACTCCCTTCCAGACTCGCCAATACCAAGCGCAACTTCCAGTTCATGGAGGTCTACACGCCCTGGGACACGACGCTGTACGTTTAATTAATTAATTAATTAATAATTAATTAAAATACTCAATTTACTAATTCAGTGACTTCGCAACGCAGTACGTCAGCGGCCCAATCAATGGAGGAACGGTGGATGGAGGATATCCGGGTACGGCTACTAGCCTAAACTAGGAAAGCAAACTTCAGCCTTGGAGAAAACAGTAGACATATTGTCAATATCTGAATTAAGGGCTCCTTGGATAGGAAGGTTACTGTATAAGTACTGTAAATAGTCAACAGTGAGAAGAAGTAGAGAAATTTCAATAAAGGAATATCGAGAACTGACTTTTTCAGGTTACTGGGAAGAAGGTTTTCTCACCGTTCAACATGCACTCAATATCGTGCTGAGAGAAAAGTTCAGAGGACTGGCGCCGACGGACCCGCTGAGTTTGGACAATCTTATCATGGTGGGTGGCAAATTAACCTGTTATCATAAATCTCGGCATTTATTAGATTTTAATGGAACATAAAATATAATGAAAGAACCAGTGCTTCTCAATCAATAGTCTTTTTTATTTGGCGCCCTTTCAGGTTATTTCCTGGGCCTAAAATGAAAGAAGTACCTAAATTGCAGATCGGTCGCACGCCCTTCCCCGAGTACACCTCGCAAATCATCGAAGTGGGATCGTTCTTCCTGCCAGGTTTGTTGATCTTTGATCTCTGATCTTTGGTCTTTGATCTTTGGTCCTTGATATTGTTTTGTATCTCATTCGTTGTTACCGGACACGGATCGAGAACTCGAGAACCAGTTCTACTAGAAGATGCGGTGAAACACAAGACATTTTTCAAAAAGAGCAATCAAAAAAGTCGAATGAAATAGACCAATCAATAAATCAATACATTAATCAATATTCCAGTCGTCATCGTTTTCTCCTTCATGACCTCCGTCATCTACATCGTGCGATCCATCGTGATGGAGAAGGAGAATCGGCTCAAGGTATTCTGAGATTGAATCTCTCATTTCTCGTAATTTATAATTTTTAAACTATAATGCATATTCCGGAACAGTACATTCGCTATTTAGTTGACTTTTTTCAAAATCTGAACTATTTGAAACAACGAAACCCAGCCGAATGTGTATCTAGTTTGTATTTTTCCTTCATATGCCTCTTTCAACTCTGTAAAATAGACAAATTTATAATAAAAAAATACTTTTTTAACAGGAATACATGCGCGTGATGGGCCTCTCTCAATGGGTTCACTGGATCGCGTGGTTCATCATGAACTACATCAAACTGGTCTTTGCTGTGATTATTCTCAGTGTGTTGCTGTGAGTTCGAGTTTTCGCACTTTTTCATGCTTTACTTTTTTTACATTATAAAAAGACATTGGCTAGTACATCGGTTTGAGGGTTTAAATCCAACTGCGATATTCTGGATTCAAAAAGAGACTAGTCAGCACATTCCAGATACTTCGTCATGGAGAATTCCAACCCCACAGTCGCTTTCGTCTTCTTCCTCCTCTACGCCTTCAACGTCACGTACTTTGCATTTGCAGTATCGACGTTCTTGCAGTCGGGTAAGTGTTTTTCGAAGGGGCAAAAACGAGATTTATTGATAGCAAAGCTCAGATAGAGGATAATGTGTGTCAGTGAAGCATATTATAAGACATTTGCTGTAAAAGCGCCTTCTTCTCGTTTGCAGTGTCAACGTTCTTGCAGTCGGGGTAATTCTCAATCGCAAATTAGACATCTATTGATATCACATTATAGTTAGCGTTTATTTCATATCGATGAAACATATTTGGGTGCGAAGTAGGAACTCAAGCAGGATGTAAAAAAAATTCCCCGTTATTTCGGCCGAATATGCAAATAAATTGGCGTCAATCAAGAATGCCGAGGTCAATAGCAATGACTGTCCTGCCCTCTGACATTTTGATCGCACAGAATACGATACTGATAATGTTGTACTGTTATGTAATCAGGCACGCCCGCCACCCTCGCGGCCACCGTCGGATGGATGCTGCTGTACTTCTGGTGTGTACTGTTCACCTCGATGGATGCTCAGTCGCCATACTCGTTCACGGTGAGCGCATTTACATTACTGCTTAGGTACGCGTAGGTGCTAGGGTCCCAAATTGGAATATTGCGTAGGTAGGCCTAGGCTTTTCCATTTCTTTTGTGTACTGTTTTGTGAGTAAATTCATGTTGTTTCCGTTTGAAAATAGGAATTTATATAGATAGTGGATTGAGTTTCAATCAACCTTGAATGGTTGATTTGTGCGGAATTGAATGTTGACAGTTCGGCATACGACTTTTAATTATATTATTTTAAAAACTGTACAAACTATTCAGATCCGCATGATCAATTGCATCAATCCGGACATTGCACTGAACTACGGAGTACTGCTGCTCGCGCAGTATGAGACGCAAGGTAGGAGTAATCTCATAATTATAATTAATTATAATAATTAATTAATTAATAAAGTAATTATAATTGTCCTGGGCATTTCTAAAATTTCTAGAAGAATTTTACCTAACAGTTATTCTCTGATTCGAATGCTAGTTCCTGCGGAAGGCCGCGCCGCAAGCGGCGCGCGACCACGAATGAGAGGGCTAATAGGATTAAAACCCCTCGATTTTGTCCTCCACAAAGTTCGAAATTCCCCTAGTTGTAATAGATTATTATTAATATTCTGATAAATATTTATGAGCTGATAGCAGATTTTGATAGTGATAACTCGAATTTTAGCCGGTGGTCTCAACTGGTCCAACGTCTTCGAGCGCGTGACTCCTGATGAGCCGCTCACGCTCGGACACATGATGGTCATGCTGATCGTGAGTATCAATATATTTGCTTATCATTATCTTTAACTCAACATTGTATCCGCACAAAACACTAGCCAGAAGCTCACAATAGTCGTGATTAGATAAATAGTGAAGTCGATACACTTTTAGTAAACAATTTAGTTAGTTAGAAATGTTCTGGAAATTGCGCCTGATATTTCGAAAATAAATTTCCAGGTCGACGGTTTCATCTTCATCATCATCACTTGGTACGTGGAGGCGGTGAACCCGGGCGGAGAGGGAGTGCCGCAGAAGGCATGGTTCTTCATCTTGGTAAGTTTTGGTTGAGCAAAGGGATACGACGTTGGCTCATGGGTGATCATGGAGCAAGTGCTGGATTTAGAATAATGGTGTGATTTTGTTGATAAATGTGGATGTGAGGGTGAGGGAGTGCCACAAAAGGCCTTCTTTTCGTTCAATATTATGACCAGATTGCGGTAGCTGGTACCATCCTGATCGATCTTACTGGATTGTGGGAATTACTTATGATTGTGTGGGATGTCGTTACTGCTCTAATACCATACCATTGCAGCCCTCCTACTGGTTCCCGGGCGGCAGGAAGTCCCAAGTGTCTCTGGCCGATCAAACGGCTGCATTCGAGAAGGCGGTGAAGCAGCAGCAAGCCAGGGTTCGGTTTCCATTTTTGTTTCTTTTTTTTTACAAGAACCGCAACTGTTATTGTATTTGTTCGTTGTTCAGGTTATTATCGCATCAGTGAAACATATTTGAACAAATTTGAAATCTAGCAGCTCGGATGACTCCATTCTATTCCCCATGGAACAAAGTGAAAATAATATCAATTATTGTCGTATATACCAAATTTTCTTATGTTTAGACCGAAGAACTCCACGAGAAGCTCGACGCGACCGTCACCATCGCCGGTCTATCGAAGACGTATGGTGCATCCTTCTTCAAGAAGCTGTTCGACTGCAAATTTGTCAGTTTTTCCTACTTTTTCTGTCCGAAGTGTAACTGCAATTGGATAAGTTCTTCGGTTCAGCAAACATGCGACTTGTGAAACATATTTGAATCGTGAGGGAAAAATATTTACGGCGCCTCCTTCTTTAAGAAGCTGTTTGACTGCAAATTCGTGGGGGTTTCCTTTGTTTTTTTTTATCACCGAAGCCTGACCATATCACGCCTGTCACGAGAGAATCGAGCTGAAGGTGGGATTGGGGCGAGAATCGTAAAATGAGTTAGCATCAGTTTTGGGCACCTCCAGGGATGTCCTAGCCTCCCCCAAAGTACCATTGCCCAGAGATCATTTTGGAGCTCTCTACACCGGGTCGGTATCCTGGATCCCCAGCTTTTACCGTTATTATCTCAGTTCTGGTACATTTTAGAGAAAAATTGTTCCAAGACTAACCCCAGCTAATTTCTCATGCTCTATCGATCTGTCCAGGTTAGAAGTCATGAAAGTGCGTGTTAGCGATGCTACAGTCTAGGAGGCATAACTCAAAAATTTAGGAAACGGGCTCGCCCGGCTTTCTCTATGTTGTGCACCTCATCGAGACCTTTTGAATGAGTACCTTATGCAAAATATAGATCCATGGAGCGACATCATTTACCTTCGAAATATAAGGGGTGATTTAAAAATATTTTTCAACAGTGAAAACTATAAAAACTCGTTCATTCCGCACGAACCACAGTGAATGGAGCGGTGTCGAGTTGAATTTGCTGTTGAAAAAAATCTTCAAATCATCGCAGATACTTCGAAAGGGTAAATGATGTCGCTCCATGGATCTATATTTTGCATAAGGTACTCATTCAAAAGGTCTCGACGAGGTGCACAACATAGAGAAAGCAGGGCGAGCCCGTTTCCTAAATTTTTGAGTTATGCCTCCTAGAGTGTAACATCGCTAACACGCACTTTCATGACTTCTAACCTGGACAGATCGATAGAGCATGAGAAATTAGCTGGGGTTAGTCTTGGAACAATTTTTCTCTAAAATGCACCAGAACTGAGATAATAACGGCTAAAGTTGGGGATCCAGGATACCGACCCGGTGTAGAGAGCTCCAAAATGATCTCTGGGCAATGGGACTTTGGGGGGACGCTAGGACATCCCTGGAGGTGCCAAAAACTGATGCTAACTCATTTTGCGATTTTCGCCCCAATCCCAAAAATTCTCATTCTAGCTCGATTCTCTCGTGACAGGCGTGATATACCATTGGATCAGTTCCTTGCTTAGAATAATATACGACCTGTGAAACATATTTGAATCGCGGGGAAAATATAAAAATATTTACGGCGCCTCCTTCTTCAATAAGCTGTTCGACTGCACGTTCATGCGTTTCCCATTTCTGACTGATTTTTATTTTTGTTTTTATAATTGAAAACCGAATAATAGTGAATTTTCTTCTGCAGCTTGTGCAAGTATATATTTCGTGAAAAAAATTTACAGGGCAAAGCCTCCGAGAAGATCGCCGTCGACAATCTTTGTCTGAATCTGTACAAGGTAAGCAAATTTTCTATTCTCTTCCCTCCATACTTCCCTCTATCCCTATTTTCTTTTGGCGTTTCCCCCTATCCGCATTTCAAAAATTGTGGCCTTTCTTATCTATTTTCCGCTTGATTTGTATTATGAATTTGTGGTATCAACATTATCGATATATTTTGTAGGGCCAAATCACCGCTCTGCTCGGTCACAACGGCGCCGGAAAGAGTACGACGTTCTCGATGCTTACTGGTTAGTTTCGGTACTTTTAAAGTTGATCTTTGATCTTTCCGATTCTGATCTTTGATCTTCAGGTGTGATTCCGCCCTCGAAGGGAACTGCCTACATCGAGTCGCTGGACATTCGCAGCTCGCTGCCTCAGGTATAATCGAAAACTGAATACCGTATCCTGAATTGATTTTCGAATACTTTACGTAAATAGCTAAACGTTATCAGTAAGATCAATAACAAAAGACATTGTAGATTCGTCGATCGGTCGGTCTCTGCCCCCAATACAACATCCTCTTCAACACGCTCACCGTGTGGGAGCACCTGGAATTCTTCTCGCACTTGAAGGTGAGCTCAAAAATAGCAAAAATATAAAAATAATATAAAATAAAAAAAATAATAAATAAATAAAAATAGCAGCTATTTTTAATCTAATCGTTCACGCAGTGAATCTTGATCGAGAATCATGAAAGGTTCTGAAAGGAAAATATCCTAATCTTACTTTAGATGGGTAGATGAATTTTCACCTTAGTGTTAGACGTGCGAAGAATTGTTTAGAGTAAAAATATAAGATAACAATAGTAATTATACAGGGTCGTGGCTTCGACAAGGTCGAGGCAAAGGATCTCCTTGAACGGCTCCGAATTGATTTCAAGATGCATGCGAGAGCGGGAACGTTGTCGGGTAAGCCTTTCTAATGAAAAAAATTGTAAGTCTAGAATAGCGAGTAGTGAATTGATATGTCTCAGATTCCTGTTTCCAATAAAAATATTTGGCACACACTCCTTTTGTTGGCTTAGTTTGTTGCTGCATGGGTCAAAATAAAGAAAAGTTCCAAATAATCTAGGCTGACAGAAGCGCAAGCCGATTGTTCGCCGATTATTGGTCGGAATGACTCTACTAGGCCTCTAAAATAAATCGCTTCAGGAGGTCAAAAGCGCAAACTCTCCCTGGCCATCGCACTGATTGGCGGATCAGAGATCGTGATGCTTGATGAGCCGACGAGTGGAATGGACCCGGGAGCGAGACACGAGACGTGGACGTTGTTGCAGGCGGAAAAGGTTAGATCTATGTGGAAAAAATGGGGGTGAGGAATCTAGGAAGATGGTAGGAATAGTGGTAGAATTAGATGAGTGGAATGGACCCGGGAGCGAGGCATGAGACGTGGACGCTGTTGCAGGCGGAAAAGGTTATATGTTGACCTATTATTCAAGGCTCGAAGCAAAACATGGGCAACTTTTTTTCACTTACAATTAGCATCGTGCACTCCACTATTTTGCTACACGTTCATAGCTTTTTTAAGCATTCGTGAAACATATCCCGTCAACTACATAGCATGCCGTAAAATCTTGACTAGGGATCAATGTGCCATTCAGGAAGACCGTACCATGCTGCTCACCACCCACTTCATGGAGGAGGCCGACGTGCTGGGCGATCGGTAAGAAGGCATTCTTAATTGATTATGATAGCATTTTTTAGGGTAATGGAATTCACGTACGGGAGGTAATCGTGTACGGTAGACCAAATTTCCATTCAGCATCGCAATCATGGCGCATGGTCAACTACAGTGTTGTGGCAGCGGAATGTTCCTGAAGAAGCACTACGGTACTTATAATCTGTAACGCTCCTGAATTTTTTTCTCTAAAATTGATAATCAGAACGAATCCAATCGAAACCGTAATCTACAGTAATCGTTCGGAAATGACTTTAGCTTACTAAGTCTACAAAAATGACAGTTAATGACAACCAATTGATACCGTAACCAGAATTCCTTCTCAGGAGCCGGTTACCATCTCACCATCGTGTACGATAACCACATGACGAAGACACTGGGCACGGCGATTGAGAAGACGAGGAAGCTGATGACGACGTGAGAATGACTGAAAATTTTCTTTGAAAAATAGGTAAAATAGGAAAGACTAAAGGTGCTACGGTTGATTTAAATTTGACGCTAAACATCGCAAACAATGATCAGAGGGACGGCATTTTAATTGTGCCGTTCAGGTGATAATTTTTTCTTGCAAAACGCATAGAGGAAGATGATTGATTCAAATACCTTTTCTGGTACTAAAGATGACGATGAAACGTATCCGTAGAAGACCTCATAAAACCGAGATTCGCATTGAAAACATTTTCCGATAATCTAAACTATGCTGTCCGCTATCCTTTTTGTACTTATAAAATATCTCAAATTTATTCCAGTCACACCGACGAAATATTTAGACCGTTCAGATTATTAATTAAGACACTAATTAATTATTTATCGTTCATTCCAGTCACACCGACGTCATTCTCCAATCGGTCGTCGGCCAGGAGGCCACATTCCTACTCGAGGCGGACGCGCGATCTGTGTGAGTATCAGATATCATTAAATTAATTATCTAATTTGGTTTCATAAATTAGCTTGCGATTCTAACAACAACGCAAGTGCTTTTGAAATACAATATTTTTTATATCGTTTTGAAATACGTTTAGCATATCCCACAAATGTCTCGAAACAGCGAGACATTGATTTGAGGCACATGGGATAGACAAAAGTAAATAAAAAATATATTAGCATGTTACATGGTTTCTACATTCTACAGATTCCCCCGTCTCTTCGGCGACCTCGAGTTATCTCAAACGCATCTCGGCATTCGCTCATTCGGAGTATCTGTGACTACGATGGAGGAAGTGTTCTTGAAGTGAGTACCGTAGATTGCAATTTCTTTATAACCGTATGTTCGGTAGGACCCTGAGGACACACTGTATGATTAGGAAATGGCTATTCACAATGGGGTCACGTCACGTCATCAATCGGCTCAATCCTCTTGGCCTTATAATTATTATATTTAATTATTTGGTTCCAGGGTTGGCGAGCTAGCTGAGAACGCCGGCCCCTCCCGCTCTCCCACCCTCGCCTCGGAAGTCTCCGCCAAGATGGATGACAATCTGAACCTGATCGATAGCAACCCGAGCGCGCTCAAAGGTACAGAAAATAGTATTTTTTCGTTTCGACCGAAAGTACTATCAAACAACAATAAATCAGAAGCTAGATCAAAGTCCCCTGAAACATAACTGAGTCTCATTACATCTTTCATTATATGGAAAAAGTTGAAAAAAAGATGAGATGTGCAGGGACAATACCGAATCGAAAACATAGCCATTGAATCGTCGATACAATTTCAGACCTCAAACCAACCCATCGCATCTCCGGGTTCTCCCTGCTCATGCAGCAATTCCACGCCATGTTCGCCAAGAGAGCAGTCTACTTCTTCCGACGGTGGATTCAGTTCATCCCGCAGTTGCTCATTCCGGTGAGATTTCGTAACTATTAGCAGTTTCCGAAGGTAATTGCAAAGTTAGATAAACTAAGAGGGGATGGATACAATTCATTCCTTGCTTAGTTTTTTTTGAAAACACAATGTAATTCGCTAGAAAATCACGGCGAATGTAACGTGATTCCATTGACAAGCAAAATTCATGATTCATCAGTATATTTAGCAAAAAGAAACTTGCTTATTACGAAAGTATGGTTCAATTCTCAAAATATCTCTTTGTCAGGTCGCCTACCTCGCCCTGATGATGCTCGCCACGCAAGCCATCCCTACAGCGAAGGAGATGGACCCACTAGTGGTCGATCTGAAACCGTACTCGCCCACTCCGGAGAAAACGGTTTGTAATTACAATTTTTATTTTTTCAAGAAATTGATTGATGCATTATGTTTCAAGTGTATCATATCACGTGGAAAGCCGGTCTAAATTAATAATGGCTCCTTCCATTGTTTTGCAAAAAAAAAATTAAATCATCGCAGTGCGTGATTCTCGTCGAGGAACCCCAACAAGACCCGAACATCATTGCGAAGGTATCTATTATCATAACCATTATTCGAAAACAACAACAACAACAACAATAACAATGACAGGAAAAACAAAAACAAACTTACTGCAAATTTCATTCAGGTCGTGCATGCTATGGACCCTACGCCGATCGTTACTGGCACGGATAACGTCACGGCTGAGGTGTTCCGATTGATTGGTGATGTGAGTCATTTATTACACAAGCCAAACGGTTAACAAATACGATGTTAGCGGGGGGAACTCATCGCTTGGGGTTGAGCGAATTCTATAGACCACCTAGGAAACAATTCGTTGTATGATGAGTACTGATAAAGCCACAGCGGAGGTGTTCCGATTGATTGGTGATGTAAGCGAATACCAAATGTAGAATTTATCCAATTTACCCAGAATTTTTCTTGTTTCTTTCGTGCTTTTAGCAATATTTATCGACACTTTTTGCAATCGAATTCATAGAATGCAATTATCAATTCCAGATGGGCTCGCGCACTTTCGGCATTCAGTATCCCGTCGCTTACTCTTCGCAAAGCTTGCTGGGCAAGAGCCTCCTGGTCGCAATGTTCGACAACTTTGGGTAAGATCTTTCGATCGATAAATTTTGCTCATCCTCCTCTTCACGATCTTCATAAATGTAGCCTTCAAATACACTCTTCAAACCAGGAATAAACGAGAAATTACTTGCAGTTACGCCACGCCAGTCCTTGCCATCGCCCTGGCCGACTCTCTTCTTGGCATCACTGTCCATGGAGATGGGGATCCGTACGTGTTCACGGTAAGATTATTTTCAGCTGATTGCAACATTTCTAGGCAAACCATACCCCCTGGAAGTTATAAGGTACGGTTGGTATTGGGGATGCCTGTATTTGACTCCCTTCTTGGCATCACTGTCCATGGTGATGGGTATCCGTACGTGTTCACGGTAAGTGAATGCATTCAATAATCTATCTAATCAACTGAGGCTCCAAAAATCGGGCGAATATGTTTCAACGGAACTAGAAACATTCGCGCAGAGACAATTTTATCAATTTGTGGTGGGAAAACTTCTTTGAAAAAATATCACTCAAAAACCTAATCCACCACCCCATTCTAGGCAATCAACCACCCGCTGCCTCCCTCTGCCGCTGATTCGATGAAGAACAAGGCAATCACGCAGACGACATCGTTTATTATTGGTGAGGAAGAAAGAATCACATTATTTTGAATTAGCCAAATTTATCACTTCCTATTTATCACTATAAAAGCTAACGAAAGCACTTTTGATGAAGAACAAGGCGATCACGCAGACGACGTCGTTCATTATTGCTGAGATAAATTAATGAAATGGAATCGACGATAGGTCAACATCCTTTCGCTTTCCACATGATACCATGAAGAACAAAGAAGTTACGCAAACAGTGAAAAGTTAACCTTCGATTGATCAATGTTATTGTTTTCGGGACATCTATAGTCTTTTTAAACTGCAATATTCAGAGTTGTATCAAGACAAACATTGAGGTCAGAGATCAAGGATCAAACTAAAAACTCAAAGATCAAAGATCAACCTTCCAGGATACGCCATCATCGTGAGCATGTCCATGGTCGTCTCGGGCTACTGCTCGTTCCTGATCAGAGAGAGGAAGAAGAACAGTAAACATATGCAGGTAATCGATAATCGATATTTGGGGTTATGATAGGTCAGTTGGGTTACGGTAATTCGAGGTACGGTATTTCTATGGAAGTAAGATGTTCATTCCTGATCAACGACAGGAAGAAGAACAGCAAACATATGCAGGTTGGCCATTAGTTATTGATTACCGACTGGGCATACGTCGAGAATGTTTCGTTTCCTCAAAATGCGTTAAATTTTTAATCCCTTATGTTTCATCCACACCATAACTTTTACAGAGTGCTTAATTTTATAATGTCTCTCGAATGGACAATGAAAACAAAATAATTTACTCTAAAAAATCCTTCAAAAGAAGTGCCATATGAATAACTGCATTTCTAGCTCCTGTCCGGCCTGCCGCTCTGGCTGTACTGGCTGACTGCCTTCCTCTGGGACGCCCTCTCCTTCCTGATCCCGTTGGCGTGCTTTGTGGGGATATTCTTCGCGTTTGGCGTGAGCGTAAGTCATTTTCAATGGTTATTTGCTCAACTTCTAAGCCACTGGGTAATCAAAAACGAAAAAAAAGTAGAAAAACACGAAGCTACTGCCATTAAATTCCTACTGATCTAATTGTTTTCACTTCGCCCCTTGCCATTATCTCCATTAAAAAATCTCTGATCTCTGATCTTTGATCTTTGATCTTCTTCAGGAACTGATCGGCCGCGCCACCTCCATCATCGACGTTGTCGTCATCTGCGCGCTGTTCGGATGGACGGCCATCCCCTATGTGTAAGGGTGATCTTTGATCTTTGGTCTTTGGTCTCTGACCTCTCATCATTGTAGTTTGCTCTGATCTCTGTTGTTTGAGTTCTTAATTCTGGTATTGTAGTTTGATCTTTGATCTTTGATCTCTGCTCTCCTTCCAGCTACTCCTTCTCCTTCCTGTTCACCTCGGCACCCAAGGGCTACACCATGATCGTCATGTACAATATTATTAGTGGTGCGTGTAGTTTGATCTTTGTAGTCTGAAGTTTGATCTTTGGTCTTTGTAGTTTGATCTTTGATCTTTGCAGCAATGATTGGCTCTATAGCCGTTCCCATCATCGACCAGACGGCGGACGGCGACACTGCCTACTTGTGAGTGACTGGGTGGTCTTTGAGCTCTGATTTTTGATCTTTGATCTTTCATTCCAGCTGGTCCATCATTTTCTCCTGGCTCTTCCCGCTCTACAACATCCAGATGATGTTCCAAATGGTAAAATTCGTTCTTGAAGTCGAATTTTCAAACAACGCTCGAATGTGTTTCACCGTTAGCAGGAAAGGCACATTTATTCATTACTTCAATAGTTGCCTCTTGTTGAGCCTTTGAAAAATAGGAAATTATGAAAAAGTGTTATAAAATAATGCAGATCTATGTACCTTATGATGATCTCATATCCGCAATTCAAGGGAAACTAAGGTTTTTTTTTAAAAATACACTAATACTCTTCTCAGATCTACAACAACGAGTTCTACCGCACGTCCTGTCTCGTGCTCGACTGTACAATGGAGTTGTTTATCGAGACGAATCCGCAGTGTTGCGGGCCGGTTGGGAGTGAGTGGTTCATGTATCCTCCAAGTGTCTCCGAGTAGTATCGATAAGTTTTATATGACAGGGGGAGGGTTTATGGCTCACTGTTCATCAGTAGCAAGTGAATAGGTGACAATCTGAGGGGTGAGGGAATAGGGAATAGTACCTCCTGTCTCGTGCTCGACTGCACGATGGAGCTGTTTATCGAGACGAATCCGCAGTGTTGTGGGCCTGTTGGGAGTGGGTTTTGATACTTTCGAAAATCAAGAAGTAACTACTCTGGGAAAAACGTCCTTTCATAAGCACAAATTCCACAACTAGTGATGACGAATACATCTTCTTTCTTTCGAATGTTCTCACAGAGATCAGAAAGATGAGAGGCTATGTAAAATTAGGAGAGGTCTTTTTCGAATTATCATCGCTTATCTCGCAGACCGAACGTACGTCGATGACGTCCTCACTGACTACACGAAGCACGGCATCATGGTCGGCACGGTGTTCCTCGCGATTCAGGTAAAGGAACAGGTTCCTGGTTGATGCAAAAGTTATAGGGGGTATGCCTAGCATAGTTTATGAGCGAAGTTGTTAGAATAAGTATGTAGACAAAGTACTGTAATCGAACTGCGCAACGGCATTATGGTCGGAACGGTGTTCCTCGCGATTCAGGTAGTGCAATCGATTAGGGATACTGTGGGAATACGGTAGGCACAACTTACGGTAGGTAGCGTGTAAATGGCTGAAGAAGTACGGTAATGAGGTTACGGTAGGTTGACCAATCGATAAATAATTGTTCTTCCAGGGTTTCCTCTACTGGCTGCTGCTCATCTTCATCGAGCTGGGCTGGGTGGGCGCCGTGTTCGATTGGGTGAGCGATTACGGTAATCTTAGAGTTATGGTAGCTTATGACTACGGTATCTCTCGATTCGGTACTTAGTTGCAGTGCAGTCTCAGGAAGTAATTTCCATATTGCAGCTTGGCAGCTGCTGCAAGTCCAAGCAGGCTGCTGAAGAGGAATACCGTAGTATTGAGGATTCGGATGTCATTGAGGTCAGATTTTTTTCAATGACTGAATGTACAGTGGCTGATCGAAACAACATCATTTAGTGTCTTTAAAGAATGTAATACCGATTGCAATTTCAGGAAAAGACGAAAGTGCTCGGCCTACAGCCCGAGAGTACCGCAGTTGTTGTGAGAGATCTTAGAAAGAGGCAAGTCTATCTCCAAGACAATATCATTACTAGCCTGCTCGGCTAGCTTCTTGCAATAATTCTGTTCAAAAAAATTTAAGCGAAAAATTGGTCGTTCAGATATGGTAACTTCAACGCTGTTCGCGGAGTGAACTTCCACGCGAGCAAGGGCGATTGCTTCGGATTGCTGGGTATGACTTCTCATTAACTTCTCATTATGCAAGAAATTCGGATTTTGCGGCCTTTCTCGTAGCGCTGTACTTTTCATCTTCAAATATTTAGCATCAACTTTGGATAGAAAAAGTTTCAACAGTGGAAAAATACGTTTCACATTACGAATATGAGCACTAGTTCGAATTTGGAGCAATTCTGATTCTGAAGATCTTGGAAAAAAATATAAAAAATGAATAATGCACCCAATAAAACGGCGCTAGATACCTTTCGGCACCTCGCCAGTACATACGTTTCAGTCCTTGGTCAACACGAATTAGCGTGTAAGGATTATTTTTGCAACGTCATTTTGAGTATATTTTCACAAAAGTGTATATTTTTTAAAGCAATTATTGGATCACGGGACTTACATTATTTCAAATGGGTTTCACCTTGTCAATTTATGAACCTAGAATTCTAGAACATCAATTTATCGATCCAACATCTATATTTTTAAAAAAATCGAGAATCCCTAGATCCTGAACTCAAGCGATACATTTCGTGTGGGGTCTCTACTCCACTACGAGTCCTCCCGTAACGACCCCATCATGTCCCCTTGCTCTCTTCAATCACCACACTCTCTGCCCCGTCCGGACCCCCTGCTAGATACACTCGGAGCAATGTTCTCGTCTCTCCACTCTCCCTTGCCTCTCGTCAGTCAGAGAAACGAGAGAGCATGGCGAAATGAGAGACGCAGACCATCCATCTCCCCTCTAGATACACTCTGAGTCTCTAGATGCAGCAATAAAGTGATGATGACTTTGGGAGAGCAACGATGATGTGGATCTTAGGAATGACTTAACAGAGATCAATGTTGTGGGTCCTAAGTTTATGGCTCACATACTTCATTAACTAGTGTGAGCTGATCCTCCATAGTAATTCGTGATCTATGACCATTTATTTAAATAATTTTAAAATTATGCCCCCGGGAGGGTTAGTGAGGGTGCTGGCATCAACCTTCCGCATGCTCAATACAATTCTAGTGCTTTATGATAACATCAGAATGTTACGAATAATCAATGCTCGACCAGCGAATAAATGTGCGCGAACCATAGCCTAAAGTGAACATTTACAGGAGTGAACGGCGCCGGAAAGACCTCGACCTTCCGCATGCTCACTGCTGAAGCATCAGTTACGAGTGGAGACGCGTTTCTGGCCGGTTTTGGAGTCAAGAAGGTTGGTCAAACTGTGATTTTGGAATTTCTGCACCCTTTGAAATGTTAGGAATGTTGTGATTTCGCAATTGTAACACTGTTTAGGAGTAAACAAGCGAATTGCTTAAAAATAAATTTATTTCAGGACTGGAGAAAGGCCGGTCAGCACATTGGCTACTGCCCGCAGTTCGATGCAGTGTTGAAGGTATGTGCTTTTATTAATTTTATGATGAAATCAGGCAATTGGCCTGCATTGGGAATGGATTGGGATATGTTTCATTGTCGACATGTAATCCTGAGAAAAAAACCTTTTTAATGTCGGTGTGACCGAGGTTGGAAAAACAATGATGTATCCAATATTGTTTTGTAATAATTTAATTACTGATTGCAGGAAATGAGCGGGGAGGAGACTCTGCGCATGTTCGCGCGCATTCGAGGCATACCGAAGAATGAAATTGAGAGGGTATGGTATTCTTCGACCATTATTGATTACGAGTGTATTCCAATCTGTCGATCCGAGTCTATCATTCTTTCAGTTGTACTCATCTGAATCATTATGGTTGCCCGGTAGAAATCAAAATTCGAGTCGCAGTCTCTTCATTTCATGCAATCCTTTGGGAGAATGGCATACACACCACGAAGAAAAAAATTCAGTAAAGCAATGCCCTGTCTTGCTCTTTCGTCACTCTGACTGGCGAGAGGCAGCAGGGAATGAAGAGACGGATTGGCAACCCTAATCGTCATCATATCCTTGATCGTCCTTGCCCTTCCAGATGATCAAGGGCGTCGTCGATGCGATCGGCATTCAAATGTACGCCAAGAGACAGATCAAGACGTACTCGGGAGGCAACAAGAGGAGACTGTCGCTGGGAATGGCACTTGTTGGTTAGTATCTTCAACTAAACTACTGTAGTGATCCACTAAGTCTGCAGAGGCCAATGAATGAATCTGGGTCGTTCGGCATGACACAGGGATGTATCTTTTGAGCCTATGAGCTAAAGCAATTATACCAAATGAGTATATTTTGCGTTTGATCTTTGATCTCTGAATCTCCAGGCATGCCCGACGTCCTCCTGCTCGACGAGCCCACGACGGGAGTCGATCCGAAGGCGAGAAGGACCATCTGGGGCATCCTGGCGAAGGTGTGATCGTCCTGAATTTTTTTGTTCTCACTTATTAAAATGCAATGTATCACAGAGAGAGGGAAATGTTGAAGTAAGAAAATTATCTTTTACGCGGAATTCATATGTTTCACCACGATTATACAGCTTTCCGTTCATGCCTTGAATTGATGAATATGTGCTCCGTGGTTTAAAAAAATAAATAAATAAATCTAGGTCTTAGCCGAAGAAGCTAATTTTCGGCTCTCACGAACTAATTTCCGGATCTCTACCCCTATTTTCCGGTCTTGAAATCTAATTGCAGGTCCGCGAGGCCGGCTCTGCTCTTGTGCTCACCTCTCACTCAATGGACGAGTGCGAGGCACTCTGCACGAGACTGGCGATCATGGTGTATGGACAGTTCCGATGCCATGGAAGCATACAGCATATCAAGGTACATAGTAAACTCTCAAAGCCATACACTACACCCAAGATGGCTAACATTATGCCCTTAAGCATGATAAGATCTCTTTAAGCAGCCTAAATTCAATTAGACAGCGGTTAGGTTAGAAGTCAAGGTTCTCCGGGATCTAAATAGAGTGGTAGTACAGTCCCACTCGATGGACGAGTGCGAGGCACTCTGCACGAGACTGGCGATCATGGTCTATGGACAGTTCCGATGCCATGGAAGCATACAGCATATCAAGGTAGCCTAGCCATAAAATTAGATGGTGGCAAGCAATCAAACCTAACAATATGCTTTTTTTACATTATGTTGTTACTAAGATCATCTTAAGAAGTCAATTCGATAATTAAACAAAGGGTTTGGGTTGGAAGATTTGGCTCTATGGGGTTCTAAATCGAGTGACATAGTCTAACTAGATGGACGAGTGCGAGGCACTCTGCACGAGACTGGCGATCATGGTGTATGGACAGTTCCGATGTCATGGAAGTATTCAGCATATCAAGGTAAATAGTAAACTCTCAAAGCCATACACTACACCCAAGATGGCTAACATTATGCCCTTAAGCATGATAAGGTCGCTTTAAGCAGCCTAAATTCAATTAGACAGCGGTTAGGTTAGAAGTCAAGGTTCTCCGGGATCTAAATAGGGTGGTAGTATAGTCTCACTCGATGGACGAGTGCGAGGCACTCTGCACGAGACTCGCGATTATGGTCTATGGACAGTTCCGCTGCCATGGAAGCATACAGCACATCAAGGTAAATAGTAAACTCTCAAAGCCATACACTACACCCAAGATGGCTAACATTATGCCCTTAAGCATGATAAGATCGCCTTAAGCAGCCTAAATTCAATTAGACAGAGGGTTTAGATTAGAAGTCTAGGCTCTATGGGGTTTATATGGAATGGTAGTATAGTCCCACTCGATGGATGAGTGCGAGGCACTCTGCACAAGACAGACGATTATGGTCTATGGACAGTTCCGATTCCATGGAAGCATTCAGCACATCAAGGTAAACTATCTAGTATTAGCTATGATAGTAGATAATCAGCGCATGTTAGGAAGAGACACGCGTTAAGCGTATTGTTAGAAATTATGCTGGACTGGCCATTAGGTCTTTGGACATTTCAGGAGTCATGGAAGCATACAGCATATCAAGGTGGTTCAAATAAAGGTCCATGATCCATAGATTGTGAATACGAGTCGATTGTAATTGAAATGCATTGGTATGTCAATACAAAACATGCACAGAATCCGGCGTAGGTGTTTTCTGTTATTATATGTCCTTGTCGGCCTGCAACTATCAATCGAAAAATTTTTTGGTTGACGAACTTGAAGAATGCGTGAAACTCAACCGATCGCGATTTTAACTGATTCGAAAAATGAAAATGATGGATCGAAATTTTTTCTGTCCCAAGAAACTGTTATTATGTGAATAACCCTGTGGGAATAAATTATGATTGAATGAACTCATTAATTATCAATTCTCCAGACTCGATACGGTACCGGGTACTCCCTGCTGATCCGTTTGCGACACTCTTCCGACGCAGAGAAGACCAGGAGGAGGGTGCTGGAGACGTTCCCAGGAGCGGTTATGAAGGTACGTTGATGGGGCTACGGTGTTGATGAAATTATTGGATACGGTAGCTGGGGGGGGGGCTGCTGTGTCCGTCGAAAAATGGTTAAGTTATGGTAATACGGTTGAAATCATTACGGTTGTCGAATAGTTAAGGTCCTTCGAAATGGTGATGAAGGGTTGTGGATTAGATTGAGTATCTGATACGGTTTTACAAGGTTAACGTACTCAGATTCTCAATATTACCGTAACCTGATCACTTGCAGGAGCACCACCTCGTGCAGATGAACTTCGAGGTGCCGCGATTAGGTAAATAACTTTTCGAAAAATAATCTTTGATCTTCGATCTCTAATCTTCATATTTGATCTTTGATCTCAGGCACCTGGTCCGCTCTCTTTGAGCTCACCGAGGCGCTTGCTGACGAACTGCATCTGGAGGATTATTCTCTAAGTCAGACGACGCTCGAGCAGGTGATCGATTACCGTATCCTAAGGGTTGCAAAGGGAGTTCGTGGTGGGACCCGCTGACATCTAGGTTACGGTTCGCAAATAAATCGATAATAGATTACCGTAACCTAGGGAGTTAGTGGTGGGGCCCGATGAGATTAATGTAGCTCCCTAGTTTTACCATAGATTACCGTACCCTCAGAGTTGAACAGGGAGTTCGTGGTGGGACATTTAGATCGCGGTAATGTCATCATAAGACAATAATCATGCCGTGTTAGCCCCTACCGGTAGTGGTGACCGATAATCGATTACCGTAACCTCAGAGTTGCACATGTACTTCGTGGTGGGACTTCCTGAATTTAAATTAATCAATATTCGGCAGGTGTTCCTCGAGTTCTCTCGTGCGGCCGACTCGGGCGAGATGCTCAACCAGGCGAGCGAGAACCTTACGCAGTCGACAGACGAGGAGATGGGATCACGGTATGATAACAAATATTGGAAAAAAAAAGAAAAATACTCACCAATGACCAGTAATTACCCGTGGGTGTGTTACTTTATATTCATAAAAGTACTAGGGTTTTCAACGGATATTTTTACTTGGGCAATGTACTTGTACGATGTCCGTGAGACACATCACACACGAAATTTTCTTAGAAAGACGCTATAGACTAAATTGTTATTAAAGATGTCACCTAGAATACCACTGGCATTGACTTCCCCAAGCGCATGTGATAATGTAATGAAACGTATCGATTCTATAATACTCTCTACTTTAGTAACACATTGTGTTGTTGACAAATTAGCATTCTTCTATCTTCAGTTAGCTATTGTTTCCCTCGCTCATTTCCCTGTCGAAATGAGAAGCATGTTTCGAATTATTTTCACGCGCATTCCAAGCCCTAATTGCCAAAAAAATTGACTTCCAAATAGGTTCACATGGGCTGCTAAGAAATTAGTAGAAAAGCAACATCGATCATCCGCGTCCAAATGAGTTTCACCGTACGAATATGAGCGCTCACGTGAACGTAGATCAATGCTGATTACCATCGCGACTTATAAAATAATAAAGGTATAGGTAAAGTCTTCCCGCTAATCTAGATAGGCACGTTCGTCCAGTGATGATCAGGCCAATTCAGTACCCGTGTCAATATTTTACGGTTGTATTATTCGCAGGTACCACTCCATCTCGCCCGCCACCGCGAAGAAGTACTACGAGAACTCCGGTTACGGACAGGATGACGAGGAAGAGATCGTGACGGATGAACGGTTCTAATTCCCGGTTCTCCCTATCTATTCCCCGGTTCTGAAAACCGGTGAACACTTCCCGGCTCCAGTATCATATTAATTATCATTTTGTGCATTTCTTCCGCCCGAGTACTAGGATATTACAATCTCACATAGCCCGTTGATTTCGTTGTTTCGCATTTTCCCGCATGACCTATCCTCTTAACTCTCTCGGTCCTCCACATATGGGTATGAACTGACTACTTGTAACACGAAGACACGCTTATATTCCATATACATTTACTCAAGTTTGTGATAAAGCATTTGCATCTGATGTTGCTGTTCGGTGGAATCATTTGAATGATAGCAATTTGAAACAAGTTCAGGCCAAAAACTAGTTGAGTTTCACTGATCTTCTAATAGCGTTCAAGTCCTAAATTGGACAATTTCGTTGGTATATCGGATCCTGAAATAAAATAATAAAGCGTGTTCAAGTATAAAGCTATGAACTGATTACTTGTAACACGAAGACACGCTTATATTCCATATACATTTACTCAAGTTGTGATAAAGCATTTGCATCTAACGTAGGTTTGCGATAGAGTGTGTTGAATAATTGAAATTTGAAAAAAAAATTCGTTCAAAAAATTTCAGTCGAGTTAAGTTTCACTACTTGTCTAATTTCAATGGAATCGTATTGTGGCTGATTTTATTCACATATTTATATATTTCTATATGATTAAAATTAGAGCTTCTTTCGTGTCATCCACTTTTAGAAAGCACAATAAATGGAAAGATGGAACCTAATTTTAGATGTAAGTATCAGAAAAGTGTTCAAAACGACGCCGGCAACGTGCATAAATCCACCTTTTTTCACTTTAGAGACGACGAATTGTTTCTCTTGCTTCTCCTCCGGGAATAATTTCCGAGCTGGTTGCCAGAAATACACTCTCCAATTCTCACACTGCCTCACCAGCCAAAGAAACTAGAGCGAGTTGACACTAGGGACGGCTTGGTAAGAGATTACTCTCCTCATTTCACGTGCTCTCTCGCCTCTCTGACCGGTGAGATAGCGTGTGAAAAGAGGAGAGTCGAGCCAAGACAAGAGGGTTGACACAAGAGTTCGAGAAATGAGCCGCCGTCTCTTCATTTCGCGCACTCTCTCACCGGTCAGAGAAGCGAGAGAGCACGCGAAATGAAGAGACGGCGGTATCATTTCTCGAGCTCTAGTTGACACAAGAGTTCGTGCAAGATTTACGATCGTGCGCGCGCTCTTTTCAAGTCGTCGCTCCTCAATCTATTATGCGGAGAGGCCGAATCCGGGATCTTTGTTGGGCCCGGATTCCGGAAAGACGAAAAGTCCCTCTCACTAATGGGATGACCGTTTTCCGTAGTGTCGTCATCAGATTTTCTCTCGAATACTTCTGCTTTCCCCCCCCCCCCCCCCCACTAATGGGATGACCGTTTTCCTTAGTATCCTCGTCTATTTTTACTCTAATCTGCAAACTTTCATCCAAAAACTGCTATTGCACCATTAGCAAGAACGAGTGTTACCCTGAATATATTATGCGAAGAGGCCGAATCCGGAATCTTGCGTGGGTCCGGATTCCGGAAAGACGAAAAGTCCCTCTCACTAATGGGATGACCGTTTTCCGTAGTGTCGTCATCAGATTTTCTCTCGAATACTTCTGCTTTCAACTATTTTTATACTAACTTGTAGTAGTTATGATTCATTTACCACTGCGCTGGGTAATAAGTTAGTTTTCAGAGATATTAGAAAAGCGCTCGCAACCTTTCGTTTCTCAATCTGTTTGTTTCTTTTCATTATCAATCCTCATATTTTCGCCAATACTTCCTGTAATTTTATATCGAATAATGAAAATTTAGCTGCCCAACTTTGCATTGCGAGCCCATTACCAAGTATGCTTCAGACAGATCTGATAGGAGATCCGATGCGGTATTTTCCATTGCTTTCTTGTCTTCTCTTTGCAATAACGTATTTTCGATCTTGCTCACATTTTCGCTCGATTCTCACGCATTTCGAATCGTAGAACACAATGGATCAAAGATGTTCACTTTTTACTTTATTTTACGTTTTCCATCGAATTTTATCTCCTATAAATTACGTTAGCCAATGTGTTATGATACCTTTCATGAGAGCCAGATAAGCTATCCGAATCGCGCACAGCGTGCCATCGCACATCAAAAAGTCAATTTGCATGGCGGACGCCCATTTCTTCACCTATCCTTTCCCTCCCTGTCATTTTGCTTGTCCCTCTGCTTGTTGGTCTGTCGGCGGAAAGAAATGAGGAATGAAGGAGAGAAAATATATTATAGAGTCAATGAAACATATCTCGACGAATTTTAGCGCATCATTTTCTCTTTTGATCTATTTGCAACATCTGTTGATCTATTTGCAACATGAGTGAAACATAATTTTTTTTTTGAAACTCATCTCGAAATTTTAGTATAGAGTCGAGTTCCGTATCTCCGAATCCACTGATGGAAACCCCATACCTTGCATTAGTTTTGAAATCCTTAGGAGATTTCAAGAACTTTGATCCTTTCCGATTTTTGATAACTTCTTTTATATTCGAGAAAAACACGAAAAACTGCAAAAATAGGTACATTTATCTGTGCTCTGCGCCTCAATATTCATACATTTTCGTCACGTCGCGCCTCCTTTTTCAATGCCCATCAATGGAAAGTACCACACCATTATCATTTTTGGATTCCTTGCAATGCCTGCTAAAATTATCAGGAACCGAAATTTTGATTTAGGACTTTGTATTTGAGAAATTCGCTAAAAACTGCTGAAAAACGACTAAAAACGCCGATTTCAGCACAAATCTGATCCTTTCTAGGTTAAGCAAATGAATTGGAGCTAATGAATTACATGGATCGATAGGGAATGTCTTTAGGAACATTTCTCAGGAGTTCAATTTTTCATTTTCGCCCTGGATTGTTCACGGCATCATGTTTTCACTAGCGCATCAGCGGATTTTCGCCGCAAAACGACTCAAAACGACGTGAAATGATCCTCTCCCTCTCCCCCTCCCATTAGAATACGTCCGCCGCGGCGAACAAAGGAGGCGATCCTCGATGGCACGCTGTGTCGCGCTCATCAATGAATTGTTTCCAATATATTGAAAAAAATCACATATTGAAAAAAATCACATATTGAAAAAAATCTCACGCATCTTGAGTCCGTAGAACACAATTGATCAAAGATGTACACATTGATCCCATGTCGTTTGTTCATCCCATTCCCCTCGAAGTTTCATCCTCTGCTGCTGCTGTTTTCTGTTCCGTCATTGCCTCTGACGTCATCACTCTGATTCCCGAGACCAGAACATCGAATCCATTCGATCAAAGGCCTTTTTCTGATAACCGTCTCCTCAAATCACACAGTCTCTCGTCTCTCTGACTCCGATTCAGCATGGCTAGTCGAGAGACAACGGCTCGGATACAAATTTCAAAATTATCACGTTGGTAACTACGGAGTATCCTTCCGTATTTGCTATTGGGCGACGGTTAAGACTACATCCTGCTGTTTTCTGTTCCGTCATTGCCTCTGACGTCATCAACGCTCGAGACCAGATCCATTTGATCATCACAACCAAGTCAGAGACTCCCCGTTGTCTCATCTCAGCCCCTCCCCTCTTCTTCTTCCTCAATACATCCAACAGTTGTCTCGGTTGCGGTGATTTCAGGGTAGAGATGGATCAGAGAGAGAGAGAGAAAGAGGATTGTCTCTTCTCCCTCCTCATCCTCTAACTCCTCCCCTCGGTTCCTCTCGAGATTTGTGAGTGTAGCACCTACTCGGATATCACCCACCCTCCCTTCGACTCCCTCACGCAAGGAGGTGGCACTTCCTCGATATTTGGCACGTTAGCAGGGTATCTTAACACAGTAACGGATAAACCTCATCATACTATACTGCCTCACTTGAATATCACCCACCCTCCTATTCCTCCCTCACGCTTTGTGGCACTTCCTAGTTCGTTGTTTCTCTATTTAAAAAATCTCATCTGAATCTTAAAAAAAACGGTACAGCATGCGCCATGTACGTGAGATCAAAGATCATACTGTTGAAGGGGTTATCTTACTCGGATAACACCCCCAGCTTCCATTTGCCTCCCGCTATCTCTTAGTTTACTATTGTTCTGATCTCTTCAGTGGTTCATTATCCACGAACATTGTTGATTAACCGCGAAGTCTCTCATTAAAGTGATAGCAGATCACTGAATAACTCTTCCTGCTGAACAGAATCCTCTCGTTATGGATAGTTTGGCGCCACAATCTCATCTCCATGACCTCTGATTTCCCTTCGCCCATCATTAACTCTAGGCCATAAATTATGACGTTTCCCTCATTTTCCACGTTTTAAGAGTTCGAACTCCGGCGGGGTTTACTCCTCTCTTTCCCGCCCTCTCCCGCAGTTATTAATAATATGACTTATTATATGACATAATATGACTTATTACTTATTATGACTTATAACTATGTGATTTTCCACTGTTCAGTTTCCCTTGCAAAATTCAGTTGTTTACTCTCGACTTTGCTTGTTTACTTTTGGAAGAGTCGTTCAATGGTCCGCGAACGTTTTCGCCGATGATTTTTCGAGCAGTATTCAAACAAAGTTGTTCCATTTTGATGTTATTTGTATTTTGGCCTAAGTTTCGTGGTAAATACACACTGAGTATCTGTATTTTCTCCACTAGAATACGCTATTACATGACCCCAACGATATATTTTGTATAAGCGCATAGGAGATAGACAAAATCCAAAATCCATCCTGCATCCTGTATAGGAGATTGTATTATTCACCGTCATAGCGATGCAATCGAGTGGGGTTGAAGTCAGGGACCAGTGTCACCACCTATCAGTAAACCTCTGTGTAAGTGCCTCTTTTCGTACACGAATCGTCCTTATCTACAGTGAGTGGGTCGCCGTCTCTTCATTTCCCACACTCTCTCGTCTCTCTGACTGGGAGATAGCATTGCAAATGGAGAGACGATGACTTGAATTCTAATCTCTAGGTCGTTTTATGTCCACAGAAATCACTGCTACACGCAAGCCCTTCCAGAATCGGGCTATTTGGCGCCAATTAGGGGGCAATTATCCTGATGAAATTAGTGGGTTGCATCCTTCTTGATTTAGATGTCTCATTTTTTGTCTTCAATTAGATGTCTGCATGTCTTTTCGTATTCATCAAAGAAATCGTTCTTATGTAATCCTTCTGTAAGGATTTCGATTCCTCGTTCCTAACCAGATTCAGAATCTCCTCGACTTGACCAAACTTCGCTCGCTATCACTACCTGATCTTTGATAAGCTGGTTCCCTGACTCTCTCACATTCACACACTCTCTCGCTCCCCTCTGACCACCATCGTTATCATCTTCCCTACTTTCCATGCCTGATTCTCTCAAATCTCCCTGCTCTCTCGCTTAGTCTTCCCTGAAAAAGAGCAAGCTCTATTGAGAGAGCCGTCTGTTTGAACTGCAGTAAGCAAGGAACGTTCACTTGCGAATCGTAAAGGCGAATTGTTGACCGAGAGCAATGGTCAGAATTTCCTGCGCCTGTCAGACTCTCTCAATTGTACGTACTCTCTCGCTTCGTCTGGCCGGCTAGAGAGCACGCGAAATGAAGAGAGCGAACTCTACTGCCTGTTCGGCCTGTCAGAAAACCGCCTGCATCTCTTCATTTAGCATTCTCTCTCCCTTTCTCTCACCACCTGCGTCTCTCCATTCCACACAGTCTCTCGCTACTTCTGGCCGGATAGAGAACACGAAGACAGTCCCTCGTCAATCCAGACAGTCAGACCAAACGAGAGACTATGGCGAATTGAGAGGGCGAATTCATTAATCGAGCTGGGAAATAGGGTTATTGTCCATCGCGCTAGGTTCGCATTATTTTTTCGCGATGATTATCTTATTCTGGTTTGTCGCGCTTGACATGTGTATTATTCATAATTCACTAACTCGAGAATTGTACAGTAATGTCGGGTATGGAGCAACAGGTGGTATTCAGGCTCAGGCGAGCTTTTGGGGATGGCATATTGTGGCGGTCCGTGTTACAATTTAATACGAGGTCAGGGAGGTCATATATAAAGGGGTTCGTTTGTTGTGTTACACTATTGTCAAGACACTGTCCTACAATCTCGCAACGATTCTCATGTTCATCTACTATTGCTTCGTTTCCATCCGCTGTTGATGCTGTTGTTGTTGTTTTTCATCAAGCTTTGCTTCTTTTCCTCTTGACTCAATGAGTCTGAGAGACGAAAGATTGAGGGCTGAAGTCGGGTGAGAAAGATTAAGCGAGAGAAATGAAGGCATCAACACCTTCCTCCTCGCTTGATGGAAACCCGGGTTTAATTACCCAAGCTTGAGATGAGGATTCATTCATGCATTTATTTCCGAGGCATGGTAATTTTACAAGAAATGGGTGGTATAGATCAAGATGGAATAGTCGAATGTAACGATGATCCCAAACTTGGCACTTTGATAGTCCATTCTCGCTCGTACTAGGAGGCTACGTGATTTAGAGGGTCCAGACTAATCAACGCCTCGAAACGGTTTAATTACCCAAAGATGAAGTAATCGCAGTTCACGATAAATCTCAGATCATCTAATCAACACCTTTTCTCTATGATTTCTTGTCAATAGGATTTCTCATGTTCAAGTTCGAGATCTTTCCATCTTGAACTAAGGTATTTTACTCGACAGTAATAGTCACATTCATACTATGAGTTTACGTGATTGAAAGGAGCAATCACAGCTCATCCAAACAACACCCTTCCTTCACACTCATTCATTGTCAGGTATATCTAGTTTTAATGCAAAGATTGCGTTACGATGGTCAAAAACATGAGTAGAGGTCAACACTAGTCTTATGTTTCATTTTGACTCGTACTATCATAAGAGGGTAAGAGAGAAACCTCAGCTCATCCAAACAACACCTTTCCTTCACGCTCAATCAAGATCAGGAATACCCAGGATTAACACAAAAGATTGTGTTAAGATGCTCTCAAACATGGGGAGAGGTCAACGCTAGTCTGATGTTTCATCCTCACTTGTACTGGGAAACCTTAGTTCATCCAAACAACACCTTTCCTTCACATTTCATACTGATGTGAGATGAGGTCAAGCCAACACTAGTCTGATGATACACGCTATGAGGTTACGAGAGAAATCGTAGCTCATCTAATCAACACCTTTTCTCCTTCCCTCGATCTAGAGATTCGCAAGAGACACATGTCTATTGTCATGCTAAGCAAGAGTGCGATAGGGGTGTGAAATTAATCTATTGGCTCTCCTCGAATCACTTGGTCTCTCGCCGGTCAGAGATACACTAGAGAGAATGCGAATTGAAGAGACGAGATTCACTCTCTTCCAATCACACACTATGTCGTCAGTTAGTGATAGATTGAGATTACGTGAATACTATAGATCCGCCTCGACTACTAGCGAAGGGTGATGGACCGCGAAGCGATATGTGGCTCGCCCTATTCAGTTTAGGCTAGATAGCCTCCTTTTTGCTCGGCTCAGCCTTTTCTTGACTTGTCTGATCATTCTACAATCGGTCTGAGTATTGTGATCTCTGTATTGACAGTACAGACAGCTATGAGTCAAACTGAGTTCAAACGCGCGTGGATGTCTACCTGTGACCAATTCACCAAACCACTTGAGACCATCTTTCCACTGCGACACTCCATTTTTCGTCTGTCTCTCTCCATTTCGCGTGCTCTCTCGCTTTCTCTGACCTTCTTGAACTAACACATCTCGCGGAAAAGAAAACGGCTTATTTAGTTTTTGCACTGCGCGAGAAAACTGGCAAACAAGTGCGGAATGTGAGTGGGAGGAGGTCAATGGGGTTCTTTTCGGTTAGAGACAGCGAGAGAGCACGCGAAATGGAGAGAGTCAGACAAACAACCGAGTGTCGTAGTGGAAAAAGGAGCGCGGAGCGCGCTACGGTGTCTCTGTGTGCGCTGTCTATAGTGGAGGGATAGTGAGATTCTGGTCGGAATAGGTTTCACGTTTGCATTATCCCTCGATGATGCTGTTTCTTTCGATGATTTTAGTGTTTTCTCTCTAGAAAAAGTTTTCAAGTGCGAACTCCTCCTCCGCTCAACTTTTTCACTTCCTACTTTTCGGCTCGATAGGCCGTAAATTAGGGCATGTTTCTACAGCGGCGAGTAGAGATTGAAATACGGGCCGCAGTCTCTTCATTTGAAATGTTCCCGCACAGTGTGTCAGAGCGGATCGCCTTCTTTGTTCGCTTGAGCTAGTGTATAGTCGAAACAGTCATAGTTTTTCGAACATTCTCGCACTTTTGGAGTCGAAAATAAAATACCTATCTACTCACCGGTGCGCAATGCAGGAAAGGTTTGGACAATGATCTACTTAGGTGCCAGGCACTACTTTAGAAGACTAGAATGAGAGTTATGGGGTTTTCCATTTACTCTATTTCCATACGTATTGAGTGGTTATGAGTAGACTAAACATAAATCACTGAGCCTAATAAGCATAAAAGCCATCATTAGGATACTGCTAACATTAAGCTATTTTAGACTAATCGAAATAAACACATTCCATTCTGGTCTTCTAAAGTAGTGCCAGGTGCCATATCTTTAGAATGTTTCCTTAATGAGTCATTGAGTTGATTAATGATAGTAATTAGTAGTCAAAACTGTAGTTTTTCGCTGCTTATTCGCTATGTTTCACTCGCGTTGTAAATTGATCACCAGAAAAATGCAATAAATATTCTAGCTATGTTTCATTGGTGCAATAATAATATTTTATCACTTCCCTATTCCTCATTTTTCTCCACCGACCCGCAGATAAGCGGAACGATAGGTAAAATGACAGGGAGGGAAAGAATGAGAAAGCGGAAATAGACGATCACCACGCAAATCAGTTTTCGATCCACTCTGACTCACTGTGTAGGGCTGTTATTGTTATTGTTGATGTTGCTCGCGAGCGATTTTAGAGAAATCATTCGCGAGCCATTCGCGCTCGCGAGCGGTTTTGCATAACCGCTCGGCGGGCAAAACTCGGCGAGAAATGCTCGAGCGAACAGCCCTAACGCGGTGCCCCGACTCATCCGCTTGTTCAGATATGCTTCACCCTCACTTTATCCCTCGATGATGCTGATTCTTTCGATGACGATTTCTCTTTGCCTTGTAGATAAACATTTTCCAATGTGAACTTGATCTCCACCTCCACTCTACTTTTTATCTCTCTACTTTCGGCTCGTGAGGCCATAAAATTAGGGCATGTTTCTACTGCTGCGTGGGATGGGGAGATTGATATACGGGCCGCAGTATCCCCATTTCTCATACTCCCTGCCTTTCCTTACCTGTCAGATTGAGAGGTAGATGACAGTTGCGAACTCGCTAAGACTCACAAGAGCAGAGACCTCGAGCGCGTGTTAAACGACCACCCGTTTACGACTACCTAGCCCATCCCGTTTGCCCCCCCCCCCTTCCTCATAGCCAGAGCGAATGTTGTGATAGGACGTTTGATTAGATTCACTGAACCTTCTCAATGCTTCGAACTTCCTCATAGGACAGTTGTTGTTGCGGATGAACCTTCGCCAAGTTTGGTTCGGTGTTATACGACAGTCCCGCTTCCTCCTTCCTCATAGCCAGAGCGAATGTTGTGATAGAGAGGTTGCAATGTGATTCGGTTGATCGAACTTTCGTGAGTTTATTCGCCTGTTTGCAGCATTCTCATTAATTCGTACTTCCTCATCCTTCCTTACAGCTTAGAATGTTGTAATAGGACATTTGATTCGACTCATTGAGCCTTCTCAATGCTTTGAACTTCCTTGTATGGTGAAATTTGTTGTGGATGAACCTTCGCCAAGTTTGGTTCGGTGTTATACGATTTCCCCTTCCTCATAGCCCAATGTTTTGATAGTACATGTGATTTGCTCGAAATTGAGGAAGGTTAGCAAGGTTTATCGATAGCGTATTCGTCCTATCTATTTGATCAAACTTGAGTTCAACGAAACTCCGGTGGTATCCGGACTTTGACGTCGTAGTCTTAATGTTACCTGCAAACTAATTAGGCTTCATTCATCATACATCAAATAGCAGCTGGGAAGAAACTTCACGTAGTTCCTCATTACCCATTAGAGCTCGAGAAATGATACCGCCGTCTCTTCATTTTGCACACTCTCTCGCCCGCTCGATTGACGAGAGAGTGTGTGAAATGAAGAGACGGTGGTGTCATTTCTCGAGCTCTATTACCCATAGCCAACTGTTGTGATAGGGCATGCAATCAATGCATTTAACGATATCGTTTCCTTTTTTCAATTGATCATGAGCTCAACGAAACTCCGCATCCATCCGAACTCCCTCCGGCCTGTCGTAGAATATTTCGTTGACGTATTTGCCTCAATAACGTTCTCACGGCATCATCTGTGTAAACGTAAAGGAACGAGGTGATGAACCGTCGAGAGCGCAAACTGTAAAGTGCACACATCCCTCGCTCCTCCCGAATAGAGCTCGAGAAATGATACCGCCGTCTCTTCATTTCACATACTCTCTCGCTTCTCTGACCGACGAGAGAGTGTGCGGAATGAAGAGACCATTACCCGTATTTCGAACTCTAAAGTGCACACATCCCTCGCTCCTCCCGAAAGCAAACCGTTGCTGAGTCACATCGCATCACTTCGTCCGTCCACACGAAATGGTCGACTTTTCGAATTCCGTTGATTAGGTGTTTGCCGGTCGCCAGGTCTTATCCATGAAAAAAATCCCGAATTCGGCTTCCGTAGAATAGGTGCGTATTACCCGGTCGCCATCCGTGTTCGAATAACTTACCGACTCCTCGACCCTTGCTTGGCGCGTAAGATGGCAATCTAATGTAGATGGATAGCCCTGCTCGCTCCTCTTTTCACCTCTTTTCACCTCTCAACTCGCATCTTTCAATCATTAATTCCTCGTCTGACTCATGCTCTCTCGCTTCTCTGACCGGCGAGAGATAAGGCAAAATGGGGAGACTAAAAATCTTCGAATCTTGAATGATCTTATCTCGCCCACTTTCAAGGGCTCCGAGCCGCGTTTTACGGCTATTCGCTCCTTATTTGTCCGCTCAATCGCTTGTCGGCGACCGTCAAGTAGGTATTTCCCGGTCGCCGGGTTTCTGCATCCGTTGATTAGGTATTTTCCGGCCCCCTTAACTTCACGGACACAATTTTACGGCTATGCACTCAATGTTGATGTACTCATTTGCTTATGTGAAGTAGGTAATTTCTATCTCCTCACTGAATATCTTGATCCACATCCGTCTATAAGACAAATCCCGGCCCCTATACTTCACGGACACAATTTAACGGCTATGCACTCCATGTTGATGTACTCGCCTCCTTTTACAAGTGTGTTCTAGCAAAGTTCGTGTAATTTCCGATCGCAAATCGAAGTTCGCAGCGTTTTTACAGGCTCAGACTAACTCCTAGTTTGAACGAGCTGATCAAGAGTAGAGAAAATTGAGTTCCGCAATCCTATGAACAAAGAAACGCGAATAAGTATGCTTCAACGGCAACAGTTAAACGATACACTGGGTCAGTTTTTGATGATCACTTGGGTATCTTCTAAATGAAAATAAAGCATGCTAGCAGGCGACTGAGCGCTAACTAATTAGTAATGACCCCAATTAGAAAGTTGAAATTGGATTACTAATTTTTTCATGCTATATTATCTAATCCAACTCCTGACTCATCCTCCTTATACTCTGACTCTCTCACTTTCGCACACTCTCTCGCCTCTCTGCCTTGAAAGAGATAAAGTAAGCAGGGAACATTGTTTCTCTCACTCTGGCTCCTCCCCGGACGACTTGGACGACTTGTCACAACTTAGAGTGGGTTCAAAACGCGGCGTCCCTCTCGATTTTTCGTATTCTCTCTCTGCCCATTTCTCAATAGCCTAAGCCTACAAGGGCATTGCACTTGCTGTTGAATCTGAATCATCCCATTCTCAGAGGAGTGACCTCCCCTCTATGCACTACATTGAGTCATTGCACCTACAATTGGCGGTCTTTTAGGTTGGACGAAAACGAGATTCATTGTCAGTGCACAGCGTGTCAGAGAGGGGAGATAATCCAATTATCGCGTCCGAGGGCCATTTCATTTCTTCTTCCCATCCCTGTCATTCTCGACCTTTTTGAGTGATCTGCGCGGTCGAGAGTGAAGGAATGAGAGGTTGAGGAGCTCAAATTGTTAGAAATGATAAAAGTTTCACTGATTTTCTAAAACCATAAAATTGAAACACATTCGATTTTCCCAATCACAATTTCAAATATTTCATAAAAAATAAGCATGTACACATTAACTTTCCCACGAGCACGATGTAGGAAACCCTCACACCATTATTATTTTTGAAATCCTTGGGAAAATATCTGAAAGGTGGTCCGATTCGATTTTTAACGATAAGAGGATTTTTTCGAGAAAATCGAATTCCTGAACTTAAATCCAAAATTTCTCGAAACAATCCCCTTATCGTTAAAAATCGAATCGGACCACCTTTTAGATAATTTCTTAATGATTTCAAAAATAATAATGGTGTGGGGGTTTCCTGTATCACGCTCGTGGGAAAGTTTATGTGGATCTGAAGAATTAGAATAATATTTTTTAAAATCTAAAATTTAACTGGTCCAAACGAAACTGATAGAGTAACACTGCATCTCATAGATGAATAGCACCGTTATTTCAAATTTTTATTATTTGTCCTTATCACTGAGATATGGGATATGTTTCACAAGAATTATATAATCATTGTCTCCGAGCGCCCATGTACAATGAGTGGACGCGATAATTGGATCATCTCCCCTCTCTGACACGCTGTGCAGTGATTTTCATCATGATATTTGTATCAATTTGCATGCAAATTGAAATGGTGTCCTTATCTCGACCTTTCCTTATCCATCCCCAGTCCCTTTTCCCTTCTATCTCGTCAAAATTGCCCTTCCTTCTCTCTCCTCTTTCGCCCCAAACTTCGGACGCTCCCCGGGAACGATGAAATTAGCATTGATTTGGCATTGTTCTTCCACCAAATTCTCTGTCTCTCTCATTTTCCAATGCTCTCTCGCAACTCTTACTGACGAGAAATGAGGAAAAATAAGTAGAGATTGTTCTTCCAACCCTCCCCCGCCTCTCTCTTCTTTTCCCTTCCAGGGTTTTGCTACTGCGACTCTAGAGAGAGAGGGATGTTACTTTTCTGGTCTGCAAACAGAGCTCATTTCATACACCCACTCGACTCGATTTTTTTATCCTTTTTGTTTGTGTTTCGCTTTTGATACAAATGCCTGATTTAAAACCCAGAGCTAATAATTGCTTTTTGCATTAGGTCCAACTCTTTCATCATTTCCACCAGTTTATCATCCGCTTGAATCACATTGCCCCTCCCTTGCACTAGATGTAGGGAAAGATAGGATCGGTTGATTCATTCTTCAGATCTCTGGCTCAATAGATTCCGCTTCTCCTTTTGCTGAGCCCTCAATTATTTTACGCCTACGTACCGGTCTCGTCAGTTCCAAATCGATATCTGATGCACGCTCATTCCAAATCGTAGTAGGCCGTAAATAGTTTCCGGGGGATGATGCGTAGTTTTGGGCGCGGTTGCGGATTGAAAGGTCAGCACAGAAGCGCGATTAGGGGTGGCAATTTGATAGAGTCTCTTCGTTTTGAGTGCTATTTCGTCCTAGTGATTCTTGAGCTGAATCATCCCCGCGATTCCGATCATTCACCACATTCATTGACACAGCGTGTCAGAGAGGGGAGATAATCCAATTATCGCGTCCGAGGGCCATTTCATTTCTTCTTCCCATCCCTGTCATTCTCGACCTTTTTGAGTGATCTGCGCGGTCGAGAGTGAAGGAATGAGAGGTTGAGGAGCTCAAATTGTTAGAAATGATAAAAGTTTCACTGATTTTCTAAAACCATAAAATTGAAACACATTCGATTTTCCCAATCACAATTTCAAATATTTCATAAAAAATAAGCATGTACACATTAACTTTCCCACGAGCACGATGTAGGAAACCCTCACACCATTATTATTTTTGAAATCCTTGGGAAAATATCTGAAAGGTGGTCCGATTCGATTTTTAACGATAAGAGGATTTTTTCGAGAAAATCGAATTCCTGAACTTAAATCCAAAATTTCTCGAAACAATCCCCTTATCGTTAAAAATCGAATCGGACCACCTTTTAGATAATTTCTTAATGATTTCAAAAATAATAATGGTGTGGGGGTTTCCTGTATCACGCTCGTGGGAAAGTTTATGTGGATCTGAAGAATTAGAATAATATTTTTTAAAATCTAAAATTTAACTGGTCCAAACGAAACTGATAGAGTAACACTGCATCTCATAGATGAATAGCACCGTTATTTCAAATTTTTATTATTTGTCCTTATCACTGAGATATGGGATATGTTTCACAAGAATTATATAATCATTGTCTCCGAGCGCCCATGTACAATGAGTGGACGCGATAATTGGATCATCTCCCCTCTCTGACACGCTGTGATTGAGCGTTTCTGTTAATTGTCGCCAGCACATCATTCAAGTTTCGATTGAAGCAGAAACCATGTTTTCCTATACTCGATTAGTCATGTTTCTCCAGTACTTCTCAATCACAATCTTTGTCAATTTCTCGTGCAAGATCTCGGAGAGCCTGATTGTCGGGTGGATGCAACCCCTGTAATAATCTGCACAGGCGATAGGTCACTAATCCACTCTCTTCTTTTCCCATGCTCTCACGGTCTCTCTGACCGGTGAGAGATCATGATCTGCCCAATAACTCCGCACAGTGCACATAATCGCTGCCTTATGACGAATATTTTGGCGTCACCGAGGCGCTTTTGAAACATGATGGCCACAGCCTACTTTTTCTGTGCAAAAGAACTAAAGATCTCGAATCGGGGTGCTATTTCGCATGATGAACGAGAGGTTATGGAAAAAAGGAAACCGCCTATTCACAATGTGAAAATCTCTCGAATCTTGACGCTACCTTCCGTGCGTCAGAAAAATGAGCACTTTCTGTGCAGAAGCACTAAATCCTCTCAAGTCTGCGCACTATTTCGAGGGTCAGAGAAGCAATGGAAAGAAAGGATTGGAACCGCCTACTTTTGCTGTGCAAATCTCTCGAATCTTGGTACTACCTCGCAAGCGTCAGAAAAATGGGCTCTTTCTGTGCAGAAACACGCTATCCTCCCAAGTCTGCGCACTATTTCGAGGGTCAGAAAAACAAAGGAACAGAGATTACCGTTATGCAACATCTGAATCAGTTCCGCCTTATCTCAACGGTTACTCTCCTCATTTCGCGTGCTCTCTCGATTCTCGGACCGATAAGAGAGTGAGACCATTTCTTGAGATTCCATCCTAGTCTCAACTCGTTTGAGACTCTATGCTGAATCACGTATTTCACACCTACTCCCTTATCGCGATATCGCGATGCATCACACACTGATGAACCCCCGCGCTGCACTTTCATTTATGATTCCTCGCCCCTCGTATCTGAAGATTCTGATCCATTCGGGACTGTGTAAACGCCGTTCCCCAAGAAGCCTAAATGATCCTAAATCATTTAAAAAATGATCACCTACTCTTATCGCGCTGTGTCATACTGATGAACCCCCGCTTTGCCCTTTCATTTGTGATTCCTTCCTCCTGGATGGCTCACGCTCGGGAATGCTTCTTCCCAAATTCTTTTTATTCATGAACATTCCGGAACCCTTCCTTCCTTCTTCCTCGGGCCCCTTCTATCTCCTCGTTATAATCCAGACGCATTTTACCATTTTCATGCCTTCTGTGATCGCGAGCTTGCACTTTCGCTCCATTTCGTTGAGTGCTTCCGTGACATTTTTCTACAGCTATGCTTGCAGCCTTAATGCTCTCATCATGAGTCTGGCCGCCGGCACTACCGTATCCCTGGGCGGGTACGCGGCCAGCGCCCCGTCCACGTCCTCGCTGCCGTTCTCCTACTCGCCGGCTGCGGGGACGTTCGCCGGTTCCGGCTCTGGATTTCCCGGCTCCTCCGGATATGAGGAGGGAGCGAGTGGCGGGAGGCCGAGATTCGATAGGGCGCCGCAAGGTGGGAACTGAGATTTATTTCGAAAGTTTGTACAAAGAATGCCGTCAAAAAATCGACACAAAACATCTTGGTGAACATTTGTGCGAATAGTGAAACTCACTTGAATAAGGAAATATCATAAATTGCAGTCCCACCGCCCACCTCCCTGTCCTACGCCCGCTACGCCTACTATGAAGTGCCGTCGACGAGTGGGGGAGGGAAAGTGAGTAGCATTCATGGTTATCGGTTATCGAAATTTATGAGTCGATGCTAAATCAATAACCGGTTGCGTTTCATAGGTGATATAATGATCCTAGCGAAGCATCCTTTGTAGTAAAGCGGCCACGATCTCTTCTAAAAATAATAATGAATACAAAAATAATAATGAATACAAAAATAATAATGAATACAAAAATAATAATGAATACTTTTTAGATCCATCCACTACTCGCCTCCGCCTGGCGCGAACCCGACAAGTTCCGGCAATGCTTAGCGTGAGTATTCTTTTTCTTTTCATTATGTTATTTTCATTCACTTCGTGTCTTATAATGAATCTTCTGCTAGAATCCGCTAGAAATCTCTTATTAGTGGTTTCTGGTTCCCAACGAAGTATTCTGCTGACGCGCAAGAGCACTCTAGGGATACTTTCCGAAGCTGTGATCCGGGTAACAAATGTCCCGTTCAAGCGGAGATCTTCGTTCTAGGTGTGATGTATGAGGGGTTATGAGGGGTTATTTTGCTGACGCACAAAAGCACTCCAGAAACATTAGTAAATATTTCTGGAGCTCATTCTAAGTGTGATTTCTTAGGGCCTATTCTAGAATACATTATGCTGACGCACCAAAGCACTTCAGTGACGGGGAACTTTGACATTTACACAGTTCGTGTTGATCCTCTGTGTCTAACCTTACCATTGGGTCCCACTTAGCATTGTCTAAGGACAGGACACTTAACCTTTAGTATTGATCAATGATACTGAAGTGGAGTGATGCTTTCCACACTGGAAGTCAGGGCTATTTATCCGGGCCCGATGTCTGAGAGCTAAACGTGTAGTAATCAGTCCTCATCTCAGCTCGTGTCTAACCAAGGTAGTCAGAGAAAGACGAGAGATCAGGGAAAAGAGAGAGAGTTAGACGAAAAATCAGGCTTTTGAGGCTTTTTCCCTCGTGTTCAACAAGCTCGTCGGATGATTTGTATCCCGAAATCATCGTAGTCGCGTTCCCATAGTCAACAAGTCGTTAACACTAGTGCTCTCTCGTTTTGACACACTCTCTCGCCTCTGTCTCTCTTTCTCTGCGCTCTCTCAATATCGCCTTATCTCTCGGTCTGACCAGAAATGTGACACGGCCGGCCTGAGGGTGGATGAGGGAGGGTTGAGTGCTCTCTCCGATTTGCACGATCTCTAGCCTAGTCTCTAGCCTAGAAGGTAGAAGGCAGAAGTGAACAGCCGCTAATGAAACGTTTTGAGGCTAGAGACGGCGAGAGAGCAGGAAAAAGCGAGAGAGTTAGACGAGAAACGGAGATTTTGGGACTTTTTCTCGAGGGAGATGGGCAGGGGTTGCTGTGACGTAACGTTGAGGGAGGGTGAAACACTGACGCGGGTGAGGGAACGAGGGGTCGCGAAATTAATTCACGAAGATTCATTCCATAAAAGCTCCGCGACCCTACTTATTATATTGCCGCTAATTCAGTAATCTATCAATTTCCCCTTAAAAAATTCGCCCAAAGGAGCAGTTTCATCATTGAAATATCTCCATCTCGATCTGGTCGGGGAGATTTAATCCAGTATAATCAAGTTAGCAGAGACCTTTTGGTAGAGAGTGACGAGGAAATGAACAATCCTTTAATTGTAACAGAAACACAATCAACGGGAGAGGAAGGACTGAAACAAGGGCGGAACAAAGTTGGCATCAATTTGGAAGCGAATTAGAGCCTAAATAAAGTAATGACTGATGCAGAAAAGAGTATTGGACATCAGGATTTGCTACTTTAGTGATGAATTTGCTTCGTTGGACGAACTTACTGGGAAAAGGAGCGCTTTCTTGGACTTAGAAGCAATCTTTAGTAATGGATGACGCAGAGCCGGAATTTAAAAGACCCTCGCTAATAAATTAAGAGCCCCTTGCTCGCCGAAATAAATTGTATATTAAAAACCCAGTATCAAACATATTGTCAACATTGGCTACATTGCCTGATATCCAAAGGCTGAAACACATTCAAAAGATACGGTTTCTTTGAGTGAATCTGGTTTTCGAAAATTAAAAAAAAATAATAATAATTTTAAAAAATATATATATTTTTCTTATTTTGAGTCGCGCTCACGATGTCCGAACGGAGAATGAGGAGGCAAATGGAACGCAGGCGTATGGGACGTTTCAGATGCCGGACGGGTCATTGTGAGTTTTCATCATCTTTCAGAGGGTTATTGAAATGAAAACAAACTGTTCTAAAGTGCAAAATTGCGTCAAATTGTCCTAAAAGGGCGTGAGAATAGTGGCTAAAAAATATTGATTTTTGATCTTTCCAGGTACGCCGGCATTACACGAAAAGGAGCGTTGTTTTGCAGGAGCGGCTTCTGGTTAGAGGTGAGCCATCCAATTAACTAATTAACACGACAGTATCATCTCAGAGTCCAAAGATCAGAGATCAAACATCAGAAAATGCATTTTGAGATACTAAAGATCAAAGATCAAACATCAGAAAATGCATTTTGAGATACTAAAGATCAAAGAGCACCTTCTCAGGTCAAGCCGGGAGCGCGGGAAGGTTGGCATCGAGACTCGGAAGGAAATGCACAGCGGGAAGCGATCAACCTGATAAGGGGCACGAGAAATGCGCAGAGCAATTTTAGTGAGTTTTTTTTCGTTTTTCCAAGAATACCACGGCCTCATCAATAAAAAATTTGCATGCTGAAGCTCATCTGAATCTCAATTTCCAGAACGTTAACCACAATTCGAGAAAAGCTATCGACTAGAAACAATAATGATCTTTGATCTTTGATCTTTGCAGCTATTCTCGAGTTCATCGCCGTTACCTTCGGCCTGATATCCATGCGGGGCGTCGAGTCGAACTCATTCGTGTGCATGGATAAGAGAGGACGGTTGTACGCGGCGGTGAGTGGTCTTTCAACTTTGATCTATGAACTTTGACCTTTTGATCTTTGCTATTTTGTTCCGTGGATGATATTTTTTCACTTATTGATTTTTTACTGGATACCAGGAACAAATCAATCTATGACAGCTCAAAACCTTTTGAGGATTTGGCGAAATTCAACTGAATTCTTTTTTTTTTGTATTCCTAGCTTGATCTTTGATTTTTCACCACTAATCATCTTCAGGCCCCCGCAGACTACTCGTCCGAGTGCATTTTCGTGGAGGAAATGCTCGAGAACTACTTTAACCTCTACTCATCCTGTAGTTACGGCACATTTCGGAAACCGTGGTGAGATTCAGGCCAATTCAATTTGTTAAATCATTGCGAAATACTCTTGATGGTTGAATCGGGGATACTCAGAACGTTCGCTGCGTCTTTCGATGTTCACATCTCCATCACACCATCGCACGTTATCATCTTTGATCTTTGATCTCCAATCATAACCCGATTCATCTGCAGGTACATGGCTATACGACGGACTGGGTCGCCTCGGAACGGTTTGAAGACGAGGAAAAGGCGGAAAGCCGCGCACTTTCTCGTGGTGCATCACGATCTGTCGCCCGAGTTACGGTAAGCGAACGCACCACCATAGACGCTTTTAACTATTTTATATATTTTTGGCCCATCAGATTTTAGTGTGTTTGTAATGGTTAGGGTCTGTAACGGTAAATGAATAAGAAATTGTACGGATAAAGTGCTCTAGCTCAAAGACCAAAACTAGAAAAGTGATTCAACGATCAAATAAAATGGAATAGGCTTCACAGCGCGTACTTCATTTCTCCTTTCTGTTATTCGTGATTTTGGCATAACTCTTGCAATTAGAAAAATAAATTATTTTCTACCTTTTTTAACTGTGTCATTCTGCGTTATGATTTTTCGCCAGAGCGCGAGCGCTAGGACTAGAAACTCGGCTCGTCAAAGTATACTCCCACACGTCCTGCGACACATCACCTGTGCAAAAAGTGTATCATCTCTCGCAACTACGGGATGTCAGGCGTCTCTTCATTCAGCCTGCTCTCTCGTCACTTTTACCTCCCAGAGATCAGGAAAAATGAAGAGACGGATGATCCTGACTCAACCTTGGATGACAGTGATTGGACTCTCGCCAAAGCAGTTGTTTCTTTTCAATGTCTCCTCATCTCATCCTCTTTTTCGCCATGTCTAACGTTAGAGACCATGGATTATTGCGAGACATCTGCTTTTTTCCTGACGCCCTCGCAAGTGTTGCACTCTCGCTTCTCGAGCCGGATCGGAGGACCGGGATTTAGGAGAGACTTTCCGGCCCTTCAGATCATCAGTTGTCCTTTGACGTGCAAGTGACACGTGGAAAACAGATACGAGACGCGAGATTTGTTATTGAGATCTGGGGGGATCAGAAGAGATCTCGGAAGTAGATCATGCGTGACGCAATTGAGTCAACACGGAAAACTGACTTGTCAGCTGGTTTCCGAGTACTAGGAACGTGAATTCATGACGTAGGTATTACGATAACGTGAGATTCAACGTGATCTCCTGTTGATCCGTTCGATGAAGGATCAAGCAATAGAAAATAGAGGAAACAGTAGGGATCAGGGTTGCACGATCGGGATTAGCAATCTCTTAACTTCCTGCAGGGAAGTGATTTCAAAATGAGGACCTAGAGATCAAAGATCAATCTTACAATTACAAATAAATTGCATGTTATTCGAGCAGAAATTCTTAATTTTTTGGATATGAGGAGATAGATCAAAGATCAATCTCGAAAATTGCAGGTTATTCAAGCAAAACAACATGAACTATGAAAATGAGAAACTAGAGATCAAAGATCAATCGCGCCCTATTCCAGGTTATTCAAGCAGAAGTCTCCACAAAAAGAGGCCGATGAGGCCATCGAAGCGGCGAAGATCGGCCAGAAACCCGACCTGCAGAGTCTACTGGATAACACGCTGAGGCATCGACCCATTGAGGACCCCAATGCGACGACGGAAGTGAGGATATTTTTTAAGGATAATAGCTGAGATGATGATTTATCAATTTTTTTTTACTTTTGTTTTGAGCCACGAACGAGCGGTTTAACGATATCGGAATATTCAGTCAATTTTCATGCAAACTGTGAAACATAACGATATTTGCAGAATTCCGACAATGTAAAACTTACCAAGAACTTGCAATTAGATAGTGTCTGTATCCAATTTATAGAATCAAAGATCAAAGATCAATTCTCAGCTCGATGCCGACCCCAATGAGCGCATCCTCACAATCAAGCTGGAAGCGAGTATCAAGCAGCGGACGAAGAAGAAGAGGAAGAAGATGTAAGGATGAGAGATCAAATATCAAAGATCAGAGATCTATTTCAAAAATGTTTGCGATTAGTTGTTTGCGTTGTAAGCATACAGTAGTGATAAGGGCTACAGTAATGCACTTTGATAGCAACGGTCTGTAATCAGGCACTTCAGCCCCACACGTGAAGAGCGACTGGCCTCAGATCAGCAGAAGAGAGAGGAAAGGAAGGAAATGCTGGCCAAGAAGAGAATAGAGGTACGGTAGTTACAGTAATCTTGCATTGCAATCTCGGATAAGTATAAAAGGATACGGTAGCTACTAAACAATAATCGATACTTACCGTACCCTAACTTCCCTTCAGGAGCAGGAAAAGCTGCGGCGGTTCCACATCGAGTACGGTAAACAGGTGCAGAAGCAGCATGACGAGCAGAGGGAACGACTGGCCAAGGAGGCAAGGGAGAGGGCCGAACTGGCAAGGAAGGTACGGTATTATCGATTGATTGGGCGTTACGGTAGACCAGGAAGGTACGGTAGCTAGATATCGATTGATTGGGAGGGATACGGTAGGTCATGGCTTGATAGGCAGAGGGAACGATTGGCCAAGGAGGCAAGGGAGAGGGCCGAGCTGGCAAGGAAGGTACGGTAATATTGATTGATTGGGTGGGATACGGTAGGGATATATAAACCGGGATATATAAATTGGATTGATCGCAATGAACTACAATTCAACTATCGAAAGCCTTTCATCTATGCAGTTTTGTCATTTATTTCTTGGAAACCAAATGAGTTTCGCGCGAACATTAATTGGCTTAGTGAGTTTTGGACGACAATGCGGCGGCCACTCCAATTGGAAAATAATAATTAATAAAAAAGGCTTGCTTGATCAATACTTGCTTGATGAGGCTTGCTTGATGTTTGATATCCTCCAGGCGCTACCGTACTCCTTCTCGAACACTGTCAACAATCGAACGCAGCTGACCACCACTTCGCGATTCAACGGGACCATGCTGCAGGTACGGTAGCCACCGTAATCATTGTCGTCTCAGGATAGACAGATTACAGTTCTCGTAGAGCTCACTCGTAGTGTTTGTTAGATACGACGCAGGATTCATCTCGGTACCGTAACCCACACCATCAGGTCAACGTTATGCGGCCGAAGACCGCCCATGCCGCTGCTCAACCGCCGCCCCTAAACGACGCGCCGCACCGGGACACGCGACGCATCGATACCACCCGGTCACCGTACACCGTGCAGCATCGGCATTCGCCCATCCGCTGACCTACCGTAGTCCCACCGTATTGATTAGGTATCGGAAATAGCCTAGTCACACCCGCCCACAGATACTCACGTGGTTTCACTGCACTCAGGGATGTTTTTTTTAATGTAGACTTCGAAATACGGGTAATCGTCTCTTCATCTTACACGCGTTCTCAAGACGATTACCCGTGTTTTTTCTTCCAACTCTGCTTTCTAGACACTAGTTTTGTTCGCTTTCATTTGATCTACCCCGTCTTGCCTCGATACCCAGGATATTCATAATATATTTATCGATTTTCGCCCCGCCCTTTCTGATCCAAGATCGGACCAACGCCCACCCCTCGATGAGGACCACACTCGCCAATTTTGTCACACTGGTTGCTGCTGTAGCGCTACATGATATACCGTAATCTCTAAACATACCGTAATCTGACTATTCGCCCACTCACACTTGTACACTTGTGCCATTACGATTCGAGCTCTCCGTTTGTTCCTGCGTGCATTCTGATTCTGCCTTTTCCCAATTAGCACCGACGTTCAATTTGTGCGACCAAAGAAGAATTACGAGTATCTTTTGCGTCTAATTGTTCACATTTCCCATGTATGTGCGACCAAACACTATGGAATAAAGTAATTGCAATTGAAATTCAGCGAATAATGCAAAAGAAGGATCAAGGCTAACCGAGCAAAGGAAGTTTTCATCGAGTGCGCGCAACCCTTCGCTTCCCCTCGTGTCTCTCGCACTGCCAATCGCACGATACGCCTCTTATCTTTTATCACCGCAAAGTCGCAACACCCAACACTCAATCTACGCTCAATTTTGCCCATGAAAAACTTCGCAATTCAATAATTTATTGTAATTTTAGTGAAAAAATAAATAAAATCAATAGTATTTTGCATACGGTATTTCGTTCCGATAATAACTCAGTTTGCAACTGTGCGATATTGATGACTCGTCGATAATTTGTTACTTTGCCTCGATTTCGCTCGTTTTTGTGCTTGTTTATCCACATTTTAGTGCATGCAGCGTGTTGGAGGCGCAGTGTTGGGTGCAGCCCGGGTCGCCCTACCCCTCCAGTCGTCCGCTAGAGTGAGCCAATCTCCCATTTTTCGAATCTTCCACTCGACTGACCTTGATCGCACGCTCGATCGTGCCATCACGCGTTTATATCCCGCCGATCGTTCGCCTTACCGGTTACTTTTGGGTAGCGAACGGGCCGTTTCGAGTTACGACTAGAGAAGGAAAGTCAGTGAAAGGAGAATAGCTTTAAAAGGAGCACAAACTCGCGCGCTTTTCAAAATTGCTAAGGCTGACGGAAAAGCAGATGTGTGTGCGTTCGCTCGCGCGCGCGCAAAATGGGGTGATTTGTTGACCGCAAAGGGACATGGTCCAAGTCGGCTCTCACATTACCCCATTACCGCGGCATAGATCGCTCGGTCGACCCAGATTATCGCCTCCTAACTCTTATCTATCCATCTCGTTGTCACTTCTTTTGAGCTCCATTTGATAACATCGATCGCTGGTCACTCACACACAATTAGATGCCGCCCCTCCACTGGCCGGGTTGTTATGCCATCCCTGAGCAATTCCCATTGCGTCATAGTGTCTCATGCGGATAGTTCTTTCCCGCTGGGTAGCCTTTAGCCCTAAAGTAGTACCAGTGCCTATAAATAGTCCTGCCAGTGTTGTTGTTTACTGTTTTACCATCATGATAGGGGCTATTCCCATGTCATTTACCATCCAGTCACTGTAGGGTCAGGTAGCCCCCTATAAATGGCATGTGCATGAGCAAGATACACTAACTTGACCGTATTTTCCCTGTGTTTACCTAAAATATTTAGTTATTTGACCGTGTTTTTGTTCTATGTAATTAACTAATTAACTTAAATATTCAGTCAGCCAGCAAGAAGATGGCCTCTTCCGGAGTGCACACCCCCCTGGTGCCCGTGAACCGCGTCTCCTACCCGGCGGCCAACATGCTCAAGGACGGCGTCCAGGGCGCCGACCCCGAGGCCTACGCCATCATGGTCCAGGTACGGTAGCTTCGGCGGGGCGGATTCGTGAAAATTCCAGCTATATTATACAGTATATGTCAAATCGAGTAGGGTGTTAGCGTTCTACGTGACTCCAAAGCTTGAAATACGAGTTGGGCGCATTACTTGTGATCTAGTAGCTCTGTTCGCCAGCCCGTATAGCATTGCTCAATTTTGTCTATCCACAATCGTATTAGTGTATGCTCTACAAGGGGGTTGGCTGGGGATGCCTTGTTTAATGGGGCCAAAGGCCACTCGATAGCCCGGGGATACCCAAGCAATCAAGCGTGTGAAAAAGCAGCGCCTATGGGTCTCGTCATCAATCGTTGGGGGATAATGAGTATCGCTCAATCACTGTCGGGAGCAATCGAGGGGAAAACGAGAGAAGATGAGGCTAGAAGGACCAACAATCGCACGTCTCACCAATCACTTTTTCGCTTCGAAGTTATAAACCGACCAGTTTGCAAGCTGGTGATAGATCAAAAATCGCTCACTTTTGCTCCTCGCTGAAACATGAAACAGCTAGGTGCATTCGATGTAGCATGGAATTCACGGGTATCTATGCGTATTTTTCGCCATTTTGCAAGCATGCTCTGTCAGTCTGACGAGAGATAAGATCGGACCAAACATCGGAGACGACGATTCCGAAACCTATCACACACCACACCACACCACTCTCTGACTTTTTGCCTTGCGGCTCTCAAGCAGATCAGTTGTTCCGGATCTTTCTCGCTTTTTCTCGCTTACTTCTCGAGAAATGAGCCGCCGTATCGTCATTCCTACGAGTCTCTAGTCGGCCAGAGAGGCGAGAGAGTGTGCGAAATGAAGAGACGAGTAGACAGAAGAGACAGAGGGTTCTTTCATCTGTTGGTTGTTGACTCGAGAAAGAGAAAGGCGAGACAGCTGCTAGCCCTGAAAACATGTGAGATTTGGGAAGTGTAGGGATCGATGGGAAACTGTAATTTAATTTCCAAAGATTTATGGATAATATCGATGGATTGTACAACATCAAGTTGATATAATGTTGTTGGAACATTAAATGAAAGGGCAGATTGCATGTTGAAAACTCATTGGCTAACATAGTTAATTTGACACGACGTGGAAAGGGAATTCAGCATTATAGTTATCGCGCTCGGTCACATTGCCTGGACTTAAATTGGGTAGTTTTGTTTGAATCCCTGCCGTAGAAGATAGTATTACCCTCTGTATAAACACATACCTATAGTATATCGGTGAAACGTATGCCCACTCGGTGAAAAAAAAAATTTTTGTACCATGAATTTGAATACATTATTAGAAATGGTAATGAAACCTAGTCATGCAGTATCTCAGAAACATGAGCTTACCTGGCGGAAAATGAACAAATTTTATCGAAAGTTGTTACAGCTTGTCTAATTAACAATAAATGTAATTTTTAACATTAGGCAACTGTCTAAATAATATTGTTACTAATTAGCTAATTAATTATACTAATTAAGGAGCGCGCTCGTCAGCGTCGCGGCCTCGAGCTGATCGCATCGGAGAACTTCACCTCGAAGGTGATTTATAAATTTATTTTATTTAATTAAATTACTGTAGTCTTCTCATTGTAGCTAGAAGAGGCCATGAGGGCTACGCTAAGAACTGTGACGCACTGTAAGAATTCATTGTGACAAGAATAACAGAGTATCCCCAATTGAACTTAGTTATTTAAATAAATAAATAAATATCAGGCGGTATGCGACGCGCTCTCCTCGTCGATGACGAACAAGTACTCGGAGGGATACCCCGGAGCGAGGTACGGTAGATTGGGGGAGAGATTATGGTAGGGGATTACGGTACCCTGGAAACTGTTATTGATTGATGCCCGTGGTGGGGAGGGCGGATTACGGTATCGTGAAATATCGATTGATCGATGCCCATGGGCGAGATACAGTAGTGAGGAGGTTGCGGTATCCTGAGAATTGTGTTATCGATCGATGCACGTGAGCGATAGCCTACTGTAGCCTGAATTATCGATTTTTGCCCACTTTTAATAATCGATTGCTTGCAGATACTACGGTGGCAACGAGTACATCGACCAGATGGAGATCCTCTGCCAGAACCGCGCCCTCGAGGTACGGTAACATCGGCGGTGGGGGAGGGGCTGTACGGTAATTGGGAACGGAACAGGGACTCAATAACCTTGATCCATCGAGTACTGGTGACACATTTCTAGTGTTGTGAGCCAGCAAAAAATAGTTTCGAAACCCGGTGACGTTGTGCACCATCGTCTCGGTATAGGATTGCTGCGAGCGCTATCAATAATGCTTGTGCTTGATCGAATATCAAACAACAACTTTTTTTATATTCTGCAAGAACCGCGCCCTCGAGGTACGGTAGCATCGGGGGAGGGTACGGTAGGATTGGGTACGAAAAAAGGTCTCAATTGTGCCTGTGTCTTTATGCTTCGGTGGTTCACCTGGACTCGCAGAATAGCGGATGCTGTGCTATTATCCTTATTGTGCGTTAGGCAAAAACCTAATCCAGGTGATATTGTGCGCTTCAGTCACGTGATGATAGAGCCGCGAACAATGTTGACAATTCGGCGGATGTACATAAGCTTGAACAATTATTTCTCTCGATGTACGATAGAATTGGGGAGAGAACGGTATGGTTGAGCTTGTAGCGAAGATTTGTCTTTGTGTTTCACAGATACATTGTGAGTCGTGAAACTTAAGTGATTTCGATAGATTGGTCTTTTCTGCCACTAAAACAGTTTCAAACTGCGTGATTATGGGTTTCACCGTGCCCATATCCTAATTCATTTAGCTTTATTACAATGGAGTTTCTTCACAGAATGTAGATTAATCTCAACCGCTTACGTTATTAATATTACTAATATTATAAAATAAATATTTAATCATTCCAGGGGTGCGATTATTGATTTTATTTATTATCTCGTTCCAGGTGTTCGGCCTCGATGCCGCCCTGTGGGGCGTCAACGTGCAGTCGCTGTCCGGGTCGCCCGCCAACCTCGCAGTCTACACGGCCCTCGTGGAGCCGCACGGCCGCATCATGGGCCTCGCCCTGCCGGACGGAGGACATCTCACCCACGGGTACGGTATCAGGGTTATGGTAGCCTGGGATATGGTAGCTTGGAACATATGTATGCCTGGGTACGGCAGTATGGCATCGTAAAATTTCAGTGGTTTTTTGTAGGGGGTTCCCGCAACAATATCGAATGTCTACGGCCAGCACAGTATTTGTCAAAGTGCTGAAACATAGAATTGGCAGGATTTTGAAATTTGAAAATTGCGAAAATTCATAAATACGTTGCAGCTTCTACACGCCGACGAAGAAGGTGTCGGCGACGTCGCTCTTCTTCGAATCCATGCCCTACAAGGTACGGTAGCCCTAAAATGGATTACGGTAGCCATCGATCGATAAATGATGAGCACCTGGGGTTACGGTAGTCCGAGAAGCGATTCTGGTAATCGCCAATCGATTCTATGCGCAAAGAGGGACGGTGTTACGGTAACCATCAATCGATAATCAATAATCGCTGTCAGGTGGACCCGACGTCCGGCCTGATCGACTACGACAAGCTCGAGGAGAACGCGCTGCTCTACCGGCCCAAGATGATCGTCGCGGGTACGGTTGCCGGCGGGGGGGGGGGGGGGGGGGGGGGGGGGGAGAATATCGATGACTGATTTTTTAAAGAAAGAAATCGATAATGACGCGAATTACAGGCATGTCCTGCTACGCGCGCCACCTCGACTACGCGCGCTTCAGGAAGATCGCCGACAAAGTACGGTTGTTTAGCGCATGAAAAAACAATTGTGGTATCAGAAGATCTGAGAGCAATTGGAATATGAGGATATAATGAAACATGAAAGTTATGCGGTGTTGACGTTTTTTTTCCGGGATTCCCAACGTTACTAAAATGCACTAACGCTTTTGTCTTTGAGATGAAAGCGAAAAGCTTCTATTGTTAATCTTTTTTTTTTCAACTGAAAATTCTCTGACACTAAAATCCTAAAGATTAGTGGCCATTTGACTGATAAGTGAAACATACAATTAGCGATTTTTGTAGGGAACAAATCTGATACTAAAATGTTCAACACTTTAATGCCTTTGAGATGGACCTGAAACATGGAAGTGACTATAAAAAATAATCTATTAAATTAAATTAACGAAATTAATTTAGTGCGGCGCCCTTCTGATGGCGGACATGGCGCACATCTCCGGCCTCGTCGCTGCCGGCATCGTCCCGACGCCCTTCGAGTACGTGCAAAAAGTCCAAGTTTTCGGAAAATAGTGCGCGGCACGTGGCGCGCGCCGCGCACTTGTCTTTCCAAAACTGAGCGCTTTCCTGCAGGTACGCGGACGTGGTGACGACGACGACGCACAAGTCGCTGCGCGGCCCCCGCGGAGCGCTGATCTTCTACAGAAAGGGTACGGTAGGGAAGGAGATTGAGATTACGGTAGTTTTGGGCGGGTATTGATTGCACGCCACAGTATGTGTTTGATTGACAATGGGAATTGTAACACTATTGTGCCAACCATTCGAAAGCTTCCCTTACTAGGACAATGGAACATATGTCTGCCGGGTTCCTTCAATACTGCAAACCGCGAAAAATCTTGTACTTTGACTTTCATTTGAGTTACTGTACGCTTCTATGAACACTGCAATGTTCTGCTATGAAATCGATTTCCTTCCCTGATTACCGTAATCCAACTTCTTCCGCTCAGGAGTCCGATCGACGAACGCGAAGGGCGAGAAGCAGATGTACGACCTCGGCGACAAGCTGAACCAGGCCGTCTTCCCCGGACTGCAGGGCGGCCCCCACAACCACACCATCGCGGGTACGGTACCACTCAACGGGGATACGGTAGCTAGGAATTATGGTCCCAGGCGGCCCCCACAACCACACCATCGCGGGTACGGTAGCCAGGGACTGGGAGAGGTACGGTAGCTGGGTTCCGGCCTCTAGGGAAGGCCAGACATCGCGGGTACGGTACCACTCATCGGGGATACTGTAGTCAAGAGACGCTAGGGTTATGATATTCAGGGTACCGTTGGGCTATGTATATTGTGCTAATCGGCTCCAACTGCAACGACATTAGCTCACCCTTTCGTGGGAGTGCTTGTAGCTCGTTGCTGAAACATGAAACTGGGTGGAACAGAAATGAAGTTTGCCTTGTAATTAGCTACGGATGGAACGATCAAACAATTCCGCTATGTTCAGTTTATGAGAACCGGATGAAACATAACATCAGCAAGAGTCAGAAAGCATTTTAATGGAAATAATTGTCCAGGCATCGCCGTCGCGCTGCGCCAGTGCCTGTCGCCCGAGTTCGTCGACTACTCGAAGCAGGTACGGTAGCCGTGTGTTATCGATTTATTGGGAAAGTATCTAGAAGATACGGTATCTGGACAGATGGATATTGCTAATTTCCTGCTTCACTATGAACCAGTCTGATTGTGGTTGCGCTGATTGATGAATAGAGAGTGGTTAGTTTGCCCGACAGTGCTAGGCCGGTATCTGTAAAAAAAAACTATTTTGAACTTGTGTTAGCTTGGATATCAGTAATTGGTCGAATCAACGCAGTTTATCGATAATTTCAATAATCAATCAATAATTACCGTAATTAATCGATAATTCGCAGGTGATCGCAAACGCGCAAGCGCTCGCCAATCGGCTGACGCAGCTCGGGTACGCCATGGCCACCGGCGGCACGGACAACCACCTCTGTCTGGTGGATCTGCGACCCAAGGTACGGTATAAGGGGTACGATAGGCTACAGTTAGGTTACGATAGATTTCTAGTGATTAATGTGGCAGTAATGCCCAAGGTGTGGTAGGGGATTCGATATAATCAGTTCCGAATTCGAAACAGTGCGAGCTAAATAGGCAATTTCAGTGAAGAAAATACCCAAACAAAATCATGGTGAGTTGGGGTTGCAGGCGGAACATTAGGGGTGAAGGGTTGAATGAAAAGCGATCTCTTCTTGGTCTACACAAAAATGTCTATATTTTCGATGGTATATTCTGGGACTATTTGGTTTGTCATACCTCTAATCGATAATCCTTCTGTAATCTTCTAATCAATAATCAAACCGTAACATCAGGGTCTGGACGGTGCGCGCGCGGAGCACGTGCTCGACCTCGCGCACATCGCCTGCAACAAGAACACCTGCCCGGGCGACGTGTCAGCTCTGCGACCCGGTGAGAATGAGTTACGGTAGCTTAGGTTTAGGGGGTTACGGTGGGGGGGATACGGTAGGTGGTCGCGAAAGCGAGAACACCTGCCCCGGAGACGTGTCGGCTCTGCGACCCGGTATGTGTTTCGTGTAGAGAAGTGAGCACCAGTCCGCGTCGTGGTTTCAAGAGTAATAGTTGTTGCAAGGGGCTCACAATCGAGCGTTATAATTGAGTTTCGTTACGCAAAAATCTAGTTGGTTCAATTTTCGTGATTTGCAGGTGGCATCCGTCTGGGCACGCCGGCGCTCACCTCGCGCGGCTTCAAGGAGGCCGACTTTGTCAAGGTACGGTAGCCACGCCCCCTTTATAAGCCACGCCCCTTTTCTGTGGCTTATGCCTCGCCCCCTTTTCCCTGATCTAAGCCACGCCCCCTTTTCCCTGATATAAGCCACGCCCCCTTTTCCTTCTCCAGGTGGCCGACTTCATCCACGAGGGCATCTCCATCCTGCTCAAGCACAAGGACGAGGCGGGCAAGACGATCAAGGTACGGTAATGGAGGGTATCGATTACTGATTTGATTACGGTATCGATTATCGATTAGGGATGCGATTACGGTAGTCTGTAGTTATCGATTATTGATTTGATTACCGTAATCTGTAGTTATTGATTACTGATTTGATTTCCGTAATCTGTTGGGTCTGGAATAGGCAATAGACGATCAAGGTACGGTATGATTATCGATTACTGATTTGATTACGGTAGTCTGTTGGGTCGAAATCTTTGGTAACGCGATCATTGAGGTTTCATGGGATAGGTATGAAAAGGGTGCGCCTAGGATCGATGATTTCAAATGGATATCATAAGAATTTACTAAAAACATGATACAAATAATAGCGCGAGAAATCATATCTCATTTTTTCGAAATGTTAGACGTACCTATCAGGGTTGGCTTAGGTTTCACCGGTATTAGATAACGCCCTTAGATCTGGTGATTAGTAATGATCCGGTGGCTGTGCTATTTAAAAAAAAATTTTCTTCTACCGTAATCCTTTATCGATTATTTCTACCGTAATCACCTCTTTCCTTTCAGGACCTGAAGGCGTTCACGGAAACGAACGAGTCGATCAAGAAGGAGTTGGCCGATCTCGCCGGCAAGGTCGAGGCCTTTGCCACGCCCTTCGAACTACCCGGCAACGACGAGTATTGAGGAAGCCCCGCCCCCTTTCTGACTCCGCCCACTTCTAAGCCCCGCCCCCATTACTGACACCGCCCCTTATTCATTCCGTAGTCATGTCACGTTGTATGCCAGAGTTGTTCTCATATCATTCCCATGTGTGTGCCTCTAATTGATTGTGTATTGTAATCGCCTTTTTGAAGTCTGTAAGTAAATGGTTAACAGTTTATCAACGATACTATGCGAAACACACTGTGGAACGTAGGGAGAATGGGGAGATTTAAGGGGATAGTGGGGGATACGGTAGCTAGGTAAGGAGTGTACGGTATCTCGTCAATGGTTCTGGGCACTGAAGGAGGGGTGAGTAGAGGGGGATACGGTAGGGAGGAAAGGGGCCGGATAAGCTGACTAGGCGAAACATTTGTATGTGAAAGGAGGGGAGTATGCACAAGTAACTACAGTAGCACTAGGTGGTTCGGTGGGTCAGACTATTTACAGGAAGGTAGTTTCAATATAAAAAAAGGAAAAGACGAAGGGAAAAGCTCAGAAAAATCGTGCATAGCTGAGTTGTTAACGAACATTGAGAGCTGATGGTGTAAAATTGTTCTAAAGTTGCTCAAAATAGGAAGAAAAAGTACCGACGTAATGGAAAGCAAAGGAGCGAGGGAAAATGGAAAGCTGCCGAGAGAAAATAGCCTAATTTTAGAATGCGCATGTTGATTTTAGTGCTCAATGGCAAATTTCTAGACCTCATTTTGACGAAAAAAGAAAGTGAAAAAGTGAGTATATCTTGTTTGGCAAGGCTGCTAGATGCTACAAGTAACGAAGAAAAAAACTGTTGTAACATCACAAAGACGGGTGGAGGAAAGGGTGGTGGTGCATAAATGAGTGGATCTATCGATAACTGATGATTACTGTAGCCGGGTTACGGTAGCCTGGGGTTACGGTAATCGATTCAGGCGGTCGAGTGATGGCCGGTGGCGGGCACTGCCTGCACGAAGCCTTGCTTCTCGAGGATGCGAAGACGTGTCTCGACAGCCGTCTGGAATACCGTATTCTTTGGATTATTGATTTATTGATTGACTATCGCATTCCGAAATCGGCATTGGCTACAGTGCTACACTTCCTATCTTTACATTATTACACTACTGATGGCAGGCTACCGTTTTTGAAAAATTAGTTATCGATCGGCTGGCTACCGTACCTTGTGCCGGGACAGGACCGTCTTGTCCGAGTCCGATTGCACCTGTTCGGAGAGCGTGTGCAGCATCATGTAGGCCGTTTTGTACCTGAAAGAAAATCGATAATCCTACCGTATTTCCCCCGGATACTGTATAAAAATGCATAATCTACAGAATCCCAGAGGGGTAATTTTTTCATCCATAAATATGATTACGGTAGGATACAGTACCTTCGACTGCAGAGATGCGGTTTGCCGAACAGCTCGTCCAACGCTGCAGCCTGGCAGAGGTCAATGGCGTATTTGAACCTGCAAAGATCAAAGGTCAACTCCATTTCTTAGTTATTTATTTATTTCTCGCATAGATGGGCAAGGACACATTGAATGAAGTGTTCGTAATGACCATTTGAGATCCTTGTGAAACATATTTTTGAATTGTTCCACTGTCTCAAAATTTCGATAATTCTGCTCACATAATCTTCTCAGCCGATATCACGGCCATGGCGGGGTCGGCGCCCGGCAGGCCCTGTGAGGCGAGTTCCTGGGAGCGAACCTGAAAGAATTAGATTTATTCAGTACAAATAAGTTTCAGTTGCGCATTTTAACTGCGTGAATGGACAATGTGCAATTCTGCTCAGGCGAAGTGACAAAAAAATCAGTAATCTATGATCGTTGATCTTTTCTACCGTATTCAGTGTTACAGTACTCACCAGACACTGGTGGTACTTGTCGTTTAGCTGGTTTAGCACCGACTGCACTGCAGGGGAAGGCTGCAGCATGTTGGCGGCGACGTTGCGTTGAGCGAGCAGGAGCGCCTGGGGAGATTACGGTAGTTGATTTGGATAGGCGGCGACGGTTGGTGAACTAATGTATTCTAACCGCACATCGGAAGAAAAATAACGAGAATTTAAGCTATTATATTGCAAGATCGACATCGGTTTCACAGTTTGTTCAAAAATCGTTGAAGTGAGTGACTTTCAATAATGTTTACATTTTTGATTTCTTAAAATTATATTACTCAGCTTCATTAGAGGAGAAAGTCAGTTGGAAATACGGTATGAATCACAGTAGCCATACCTGTGACAGCATGTGCAGTGCGCGCACGTAGACCACGAGCTGCTCGGCGCGCCGGTACATGGACGTGGTGGTCTCGCGCTGGAAAAAGGTAATCAATACTACCGTACTCTGAAACCATGTTTGATTTTGTAACTTCATCGATTTTTGAACAAGACCCATGTAGATAGTAACTGGTGACACAGTAACTTTCTTTTCGAATCTACCAGTAAATGAAGTCTTCCCAATCAATACTACTGTAATCCGTACCCTGCTCTTCGTCGTTGTCGACAGTGCCACAGCAATCGGGTTGTCGTCCTTCTCGGCCACTTGCACGAGCGTCTCGACGACCTCGAGAACGTATCGGAGCTTGGCCAGGATCTGGAGATATATTATATAATATATT
>LS487211.1:320866-333187 GCA_900490705.1 Pristionchus arcanus | reverse complement strand
ATATCTAATTATATAATTTTTTATATTTGTTTAGAATTAAAGAATTAAAATTATAACTGAATTTTTTAGGTAAGTACTTGGCCAGAATCTGAGGTATTTCTTCCGATTCAAGTTTAGTGAGATATGTTTCACAAGGGCTACAAATCGTAGACTACTTCGCCATTAACAGTGCATCTGTACTGTGAAAAAACAAAAAAAAATGTTTGGCAAGGATCTGAGAAATGCAATACGTTGGAAAGTTGATCGGGATATGTTTCATAAAATCTACAAAACTTGAGCCGTTTCTTCCTCAATAGTTTTTTTTGCTCTGTGTATTTCAAAAATAAGAAACTTATAAAAAAATCAAGCTCTTTTTTCACGACTATTGAGGGCTTCCTGCTGGAGAGCTGATTACGTAATCCTAGGCTTCGCCCCTTTATTCTAAGCTCCGCCCCCTTTACCTGGATGTGCTCATCATGCATCAGTGTTTCCTGCTCCAATCCCTTCGGCGGTTCATCCTCGCCCTCATCAAGGGGCTCGTCGTAGTCGTCCCGCGTGAAGAGGGGAGTGCTGGAAAATATTTTAAATTGCAAAAATCAAAGATCAAATACCAACGATCAAACTGTAATTCGTAAATTTTTTGGAGAAGATCCATCGTTCTAATCACTCTCAGGGCTTATGTTTCACCATTTACCCAAAGGGACCTCTGACGATTGCTCTACAATGAATAAGCTCCATGGAGTCCAAAAAAAATAAAATCTACCCAAAAAGAGGTTCTGAAATTTCCCACTCACCCTATATTCGCCAGGACCGCGGGAGGGCTGCCGAGCATCGCAGTCGGATGTTGCGTCTTTTCGTTACTGGTGCCTGAATTTAAAACAAAAGTAAAATCAGATATTGATAGCGATAGATACAGTAATCGAGAAACAGATTTGTATTTCGTCATCAAAAATATTCACTCCGGTAGGTCCCTTACCATTAGCGGGCACGCTCGTGATCGGGTGCGCGCACGAGGAAGAGGTCGTGTCGTCGTTGCACGATGCGTCTGAAGTCAGTTCGTGATGAGATTACAGTACCCTTATCGATTGACTACAGTATCCCTATGTACCGTATTCCAATTATTGATGGTCGGGACACTATGAACACTGTTGATACTGAAGAAAATAAGTCAGTTCGTGATAACATTGTACTGTAAACAGATAACAGTGCTACCGTGACACTCACTCGACGTCATCATCGGTCCCTCGCCCCTCTTCTCATCCTCGCTCGTCTCGCTGCTTGTTCCTTGGCGCATCGAGGTTTCGGGCGCCTGAATTTTTAATTTTAATTTTGAGGAAGTATGTTTCAAGCAGTCAAGATAGGCTAGCTAAGATGGAAAGCTATATTGTCATATTCGTAGCTGAGGTATGGAAAAAATCAAATGTACAATCTTTCGCTGAGTGCAATCATGATGTTAATATTTAAAATGCCAGCGAACCTTAGTCATCGATTCTTTTCTTGCATTCACCACGATATAGATGTTTTTCCTCCAGCCTCTTCGGCTTTTCATTTTCGTGTTCTTCACTTTGATGCAAAGTTGCGATTTCTTCATGTTTGCGTCATTTTGCGCCACGTTTGCGCCGCTTTGCGCCACGTTTGCGTCGCTTTGCGCCACGTTTGCGTCGCTTTGCGCATCGACGCAACGTCGATTCACCTTGATCGTCAGAGACGCGTGCGCGGGCACGACGGTGACGCCGCCGCCGCCTCCCGAAGGCGACGGAGACATGAGGAAGCGGGCGTTGTCGAGGGCTGGGGAGGAGACGGTCGGAGCGAGGGTCGCTGCAAAGATCAAAGATCAGTTCTCTTTGTCTTTTATTAAATGAAGAATCTACTCGAAAAGAGTGAAGATTCGTGTAGTAAGAAGAAGGAACGGTAAAAGCAACTCTTAACAAAGCGTTCTTGAGTTCATTTCAAGTGAAGAAATTATAAGAGACACTCACACTGCGCCGCAGCAGCTGCAGCCGGACTGCCCGCAACTGCCGTAGCCGGCAGATCGGTCGTGGTCGCGGACTTAGGCAGCTCGGAGGGCTGAAACGAATCGATACTACAGTATCCTACCGTAACTGTAAGCTACAGTATCCCTGCCTGGTTACACCCCATGCCCCCCACTGCATTAGGCAACCGAAATCTGCTTTGACCAGATAGGTGTTGCAGTATATTCCGGTTTTGTCAACTACAGTAACTACCGTAACTACCGTAAAGCTACCGTACCCTCGCAGGTTCTTCTCCAATCGTGAGTTTGCGTTGGCGTTCCGCGATGGAGCGCCGTGTGCGAGCCTCGCGCACGAGATAACGGGCTGAAAGGGCAATCGAATATTGAGTTTTTAACTGGAGCCCGGGACCGATCATTTTTCAGCAACACCTTCATGAAATAAACTCAAAAATTATAAAGATTGAGGTATTGGGCTGAAAAGGGAATCGATGATTGATTATTTTGTGGAAATGGTGCCCAGGGAACATCATTTCGCAGCAAAGCTTTCATAATTTCAAATACATTTGACACCTATCTGACCCGAAATAAACGAAAAACTCAGAAAGTTTGAGGTAATGGGCTGAAAAGTTAATTGAATACTGTTTTTTGGATTGGAAAAACCGAACAAATCAATTCGTACTTCAGATTTCATACTTTCAAATGCACTTGAAACATATCCGCGTATATTTTCTAATCATTGCCGAATTTAGAAAAATACAGAGATACATTTATCATTCCAAAAATCAATTATCGATGGCTTTAGTTAGTAATCGAAAATCTATTGTTACAGTAACCACACTCACTGGCTGGCAGGGCGATGTTCTCGATGTTGGGCACGTGCGCGCCTCCCGTCTTCTCCGGCTCCGGCTCGCCCATGCCGAGCAAACCGCCGTCTGAATGGTTACGGTAGATTACGGTATTTAGAGGGTACGGTAGGGCTACTAATCGATATTTGTTCAAAAAGGTATGCAAAACAGGTGAGCAGACCACCGTCTGAAAGAATTCTATGGTTATTGATTGAAATCATCGATGATTGATCTGTTATTGTGCTTCAGTGAGATAGCAATGTTTAATTGTATTTTAAATCTGCTTCGTAGCCCATTTTTCCTCTGATTCGAAATGGTCTAGTGATGAGTTTCAGTAGCGCTATTATTGTTGTCCGACAGCAATGCGAGCAATTTATCATTCACTATAAAGGGAAATAAAATCCTCTTTGCTAGGATAAAGAATCTGATGTAGGTATGTACTTTATTTCATTATTCTGAGAGCTCTACAGTTCACGTTTTCACCTCTCGGACTCTGCTGCTGTGCGCCTTTTCTACTTCCCCAAGCGCTAACCCAAAGGGGATTCCGATGTTTCAATGGGATTTTTGCAACGAACTTAGTGTCAGGGCCTAGCAGTGGGCTACCGCAGGACTTCGTGTGCCTTGAGCACGTGGTGAACCTTTACCTTTTTTTAGTGCCAGGGAAAATTATTAGCTACTTAATAATATTGCTAATTCCTCACCTCTCGGACTCTGCTGCTGTCCCCCTCCGATCGCACCCGAACTCGTCCTCCTCGCCTCCATCTGTGCGTAAGCGAGACGCTGACTGGGAACGGGGACAGCACGGACCTGTTAATATTTAAATTATTAATAAATCTAAATGCTTTCCTCAAATGTTTGCATGTTATCATTATACTGAAAAAGTGATGTAATTGAAGAATTGGTGCGGAAAGCTTGTTGCTCAACCGGTGCTTGCATACCTGTCCTCCGGCAGTTGAAGAGTATGCTCCAGATGCCGCTGAAGCGCCTCCAAGATCGCCGGTGTGTACCTGAGATAAGTATTTTATCTTCACTTTCACTATTTATTTAATTAGCACAGTGAGTGAGCGTAGAATCAGAGGTTCGTCAATGAGGACGAATCGGTTTGGTGGGATATGCCAGGTTATTTCCGGATATGTTTCACGACCTCTACTTGAAGACCGGGGTGTGCACTATTGCAATGGGCTTGAGAATGGGCTTCTAACAAAAAAAACAATACCTGCACTTGCTTGACGGGATTGCTAGCACCATGAGTCGGAAGGGGCGGGAGGAAGGTGAAGTCGCCGGACTCGGCCATCGGACCGGCAGCTGCTGCTGCGGGAGAAGGTTGACCGAAGGGTCCTGCAAATTTTTTTCGAAATTACTTTGATTCTGAGACAAGCGAACGTGTTTTCGTATTTTTTAAAACCCACTTCGATTGAAGCTGATTTTTGCTCATATGCATGTATCAGTTAAAGAAAAGTAAATTTTGAAGATGATTGATCTACCATTCTACTGACCCTTCATCGGCACCGCATATCGCGGGCTGCCATCCGACCCGTCCATTCTTCCACCAGCAGAAGAGGGTGGAACCGGGTTGGCGGGCCGGGACTGCCGGGGCACGGGCAGGCCGGAACCTGGAATTAGGGGATATTATCCGGTCCGGATAATTTGCAGACCGGAAAGTACGCAGTAATGCACTTTGCTCCAACTGTGAATGCGTTTCAGCACTCATTCAAGAGCTGAAGCGGACTACATCGACAGTCGATATCTCGGTATGAGTAGAAAACATAAGAATTCAAAAGCTTGTTGCGACCAACTTCCAAAGTGCTTGTGAACGATGTTCTTTTCCATGTTTTTCCAGCAATCTTGAAAGAATTTCGTATTTTCGGATTTACACATTTTCTGAGCGTCTGAAACAGTTGTTGTATTTTTTGCAACAAAAATATAGTAATGATCATCGCAAACTGATTTTTTTAGATTTATAAACTGATTTTCTCACCAAATCGCCTCGGGGGCAGGGGCGAGGGCGATGTGTCCAGGATCTTCTTCGAGGGCGAAGCGGGCGGGGGAGAGTGGAGGAAGGGATGGGCGAAGAAGTCCTCTGCAAATTGTCTGATATTTTAGGAAAAATAAATAATTAGCCGAATCAAGTATCTCAAATCGATTAGAACCCTCTGCAAATTGGCCAATATTTACAGAGAAAACATTTAACGGCTTAATTCGAGTCAATTTGAAGAATGCAATGCTAGTTTACAGGATGGAGATGGAGAAAACCTCACCGAATGCAATCCTATCCTTCGCATTCCTGGTCAGCATCCTCAACAGCAGGTCCCTCAGCGGTGGCGAGCAGTAATTTGGAATGTCGGGACGGAGTTCGCGATGTTTCTCGTAGTATGCCTTGAGCGCGGGAGGGGTCTGGGCCTGGAAAATAATTTAATATTGTTTTATTCTTTATTCTAAATAACTGGGTCAGTAAGGCGTTCAATAATTTTTTTTCGAAACCTCTTTTAATTCTGAATGTGTTTCAGAATCAATTAAAAAGCTGAAGCGAATCACATCGAGAGTGCATATCTGATCTGCGGGCGGAAAAAAAACAATATCAAATACTGCGCTCAATCTAACCCCGATCCTCTCTCACTTGAACGGCCAAAGATCACTGAGCAGCTGAGCTCAATAAAGTCGATACTAATCTGCTCATACTCTTTCATACAAGCCTTCAGGCCAACCTGGAACCTGAAACCAAATCATTGATACCAACCTGGAACGGAGCCTTGCCGACGAGACACTGATAGAGGATCGTACCGATCGACCAAAGATCAGCTTTCGCGTCGTATTGCAGGGACATGATTACCTGCAAAATCGATAAACTACCGCAATCGGGTATTAGAGGCCAATGTACATTACTTTTGATCAGGGTAGCTATCAATTCGATAAATCATCCATTTGTATCAATCTTGTCGAATTTTTGATACGACGACGTTTCCCGAATCACACCAATCCCTATCGAATTTTTGACAGGACGATGTTTCCCAAATCACACCCTACCTCGGGCGCCATGTACATGGGAGAGCCGCACAGCGTAGCTGCCATCACGCCCTCGTCGAGGAAGCGCGCGAACCCGAAGTCGGCGAGCTGGAAAAGGAGAATTAAATACGGATATACGGAAATACCCGGATAAAATAGACAATTTTTGGGAAAATGACAAAATATTTCAAAAAATATCGATAATTTTGTGTAAAATCCGACGGAATTGATTTTTTTTCACTACCCGCGCGTCCCTGACAAACTTTTGAATCGAATACGAAATTGGGTAAATACGTATGATTATTACTATTTCCAGCTAAACCTCAAAATATCGATTTGTGGAAATATCGAGTCATAAAAGATGCGTGCGAAGCATATCGCGTCTCGCCTCATTTGGGACTATGACTTCCCTATCAGCACTATTTTGATTTCAATTTGAAATATAAATTAAAAAAAAATGCCTACTTTGACAATCAGGTCAGTCGCCGCCGGGTGCGGGCAATTCGTGGGCTTGCACAGCAGAATATTCTGGGGCTTGAGATCACGATGCACTATGCCCTTAGTGTACATGGCCTTGATTGCCCGGGCTGGAAATAATTATATTCTTATTTTATTATTTATTTATTTATTTTCATAAATTGTATCAATTTCTTCGTTGAAGTAACTGGATAGTTGCTTTGGGCACACCCTATTTATCTAGCAACTTTACTTTTGTTTTCTGCCGGAACAGCCTGGCATTGTTATGCTACTGGAAACCCGAACCCCCCGCTTGAGTTATTGTGCATATTCCCCTCTCCTCATCCTTTCTTGCTCCATTTCTTCGGCTATTTTCTCTGCGCGCCCCCGGGGGACTGACGCATGTATCGAGAGAGGCGGATTCTCCCCCTTTTTTTCTTTGCAAACGGCCCCTTTCCTCGTGCCTAACCACATTATGACAGAAAGAAAAGGAACCAAAAACAGAATCTAGTCGAATTTTCGACAGGGCGACTTTTATCAAATCACACGCACCAATCTGCACGACGAAGTGGTGTATCGTGTCCTCCTTGAGTGTGCCCTTCTGCTGCAGGTAGTCCGCCAGATCACCTGCGGAATTGATTAATGATTATTTGCTACCATTACTTCCCCATCATTAATCTTCTCTTAACTCTCTTGAGAAAATTTCTTCAGTTTCTAGATGAACTCACAATTGTAATTAAAGTTATCCAACAAGGACGATTTTGTCCTCCTTTTTTTATTTGCTCATTGGATAGAGAATGATCGAATTAGTATTGCTCGTGCATTCAAAAAATCAGAAAATCATTCAAACGATAATTTGTCCTGGTTGGGTAACAAGATCTGATTCATCGAAATTCAATGAACTTCAATTACATTAGATAAAGTCAGTGATCAATAAAGAAAATCAATATTCACCTCCATTACAGTACTCCATCACCAGAAAGACATGTGTGCCCGTTTCAGTAACTCGTAGAAGTGCGACGAGATTTTCATGTTTTGAAAGGGATAGTTCCTGGAAACAAATCAGTTAGCGATCAACTATTTTAACATGAGCGGTGGTAAATAGGTTTCATTCAACTCTTTTCAACAATTGCTAAATCAAATGTTTGATTTTGCAATCGTTCGAAAGAAATATCATTCTTATTCGTAGTATCTAGCTGTGAGCTCGATAGAGCACTTCATTTCTCTAGTGTCAATTTGCTTTACGACGTGTTTACGAGGAGGTTGAATGATGCTAGGATGCTAGGGGCACAACAGATTTCGTGTCATTCAGCTAATGTCATTTGCCGAGTTCAAACATGATGAGAAAACTTCCTTTCCCGAATGCACACCTAATGCGAAAAATTTGATGATTTTTGAAATTAGAACGACCAAAATATTGATCGGTTTGTGGAATTGCTCATGAAACGAACCGATGGAAACCTACTTATTCTCAAATTATTGGAAAACTCACTTTCAAAATTTCAATCTCCTTTCGCAGCAAATTCTTCGATTTTTGAATGTTCTTCTTTGCGATGCATTTTATGGCCACAGCCGTCTCCGGTCTCTATAAATATTAATAATTTTAATTATTTATTTTTATTTTATAATTAATTTGTAATTCGATTGCCACAGCCGTCTCCGGTCTCTGAAGTCCCGGTCGCATTAATTATTTAAATATTTTATTATTTATTTGTAAAAATTTCGTTTAATTGTTTCTTCAAATTGATGTGTCTCTCTTCATTAGCCTTATTCCTTTCTAGATCCCTCGTGGGCGGTATTTTATAGAAAAAAGAGCGGAGTGAGGCTAGATATTGCCCTTTTTTACTCGTTGTTCAAAAGAAAATGTCCCTCAAGTCCACGAGCGCGTGAAACGAGATTCCCTCTCATGTGCGCAATGCGAGGGAGCCGGAAATCAATACTTTCCGGCCTGCCCGGGCCCGCTTTTTTGGGCCCCCGCCTTCCCATTGTGGTCCCTCAACGTGAATAATTGCGCCCAGGAAAGGAGGGGGCTTGTGAGAAATGATACTCGGCATTTTTCGGGTTCTCTCGCCACTCTGCCCTAGGATCCCTAACCGAGGAAGGAAGCGGGATCGTGGGAGGAAGGAATTGTTTGCGGTTCCCGCACCGAAACCATGAGGAAGAGGGGCCATTCCGGCGAGAGAGAGCCTAATTTGGAATGACGCAAGAGAGGCTTTTCTGGCATACACATGGATTTCAAATGAGCTAGCACTGAGACGGAAGCGAAAGAAATGATAGTTCCAGCGCACTAATAATCAGTTTTTTCTCAAGTCGTGATTCGATTGCGTTTCATCAACTGATCAAAACGAATTGCACTTCAGTCTACAACAATAAGAGTCAGTTGCCCAGAGTACACAAAAATTCAACTAATCTGAAGCAGTCAAATTTACCCCGATCCCAAGGTACCCTTAGGCCATCACTCTTTCGATTCTCTCAAGTCACTCTCCGAACTGCCTTCGCTTCTCTCATCTCAATTTACTCCCTGTGAGCGCGCCTCCATCGCTATCGAATTACGCGCCATTTGGCCCCCTCGTCTCCTTCTTACAGATTCCTTCCTCCAGTCAGTCGAAAACTTCCCCCTTCCTCCCAAACCGGTTTGATTACATTATTTTGCAACATGCAGTACACTGAGATTCAAGTGAAATTCTACCCCAAAAGTTTCGTATGGCAAGGGGATTGAAAGGCGAGTAGGGCAAGGGTTTTCTTGTCGTCGGGCGAAGGAATGAGGGAAGTAAGAGCGCCTAGCGCGGTGTAACAAACTCCTAGTGCAACATTGTCGAGAGATGTCGAGGTTATGAGAAGAATCGAGTGAACACGAGCGTCATAAAAGTGACAGGCGCAGTGAGTAATGATGATGGTGGTTGAGGTGGTCTATGGACAGGAGGAAAGCCCCTGATCTTGTCAAAGTTCAAAGCACTAGTCTGGCGATGGGCATGAATTATTCACGAAATGGCCTAATCCGATCAAAATGACAACAAAAAGCGTAAACGTGGTAACTGGATAAACTTTCCCAGATTTTGTCTTGTAAACATGGTAGTTTAATAGTTCGATAACCATTTAAAAATGGAAGAAAAATCTATAGAAATATCGTATTCTATCTGAAGCACTGCGATACAACTGTTTTTAGTCGTATTAATTTCATGCTTTTTATGAGCAATTTATATGAAGAAATGAAATATTATTGTTGTTTGGGATGATTTTCAGTATATAGATTCTATGAATAACTCACGGAAATATATCTGCCTTTGTAGACGATAGCGAACGCGCCATGCCCCAGCATGTCCCTCGTGCAGTACTCGAAGTCATCGAATCGCTCCATCGTCATCTTCAAATATTTACTATTATTCAAATAAATAAATTGTCAATAAATAGATAATAAATATGTTATTGCATTGCTCAGCTCTTGAATAGTTGCTCTTTTATAAATTTTCACTAAACTATGTTCGCATTATGTTTTCTTTGAAGGAATCATTCCCAGACGATGAAGGTGATTCAGTCTCTTGGCGATTTTGTCATCGAAAAAGGAAGAAAACAATGGAAAATTGACAAACATATAGCCGAAATTTTACGATTTCACTATTAAAAACAGTGTTTGATCCTTACTTTTAGCGGATTCGCTACGCTCCGTCGTTGGTGCTCCACAGCTGCTGATTCTTCAGGCGCGCATCGCCCCTGAACTGGAACAACACCGCATGAGTTATGCATTTGCCGGCTCGCGATTTGCCGGCCCGGGATTTGCCGGTTTGGTATTTCCCAGCTTTTCGTTTGCCGGATGTTAGTTTCACGATTGTTTCGCGGCGCAATATCGAGTTCATGTTTCACGGCGGCAATTATTTGGTTTAACATCTGTAATTATTCGCGTTAATAATGATGACAAACAGTAATTATTCTGCACTTTTTGACACAACCTTACTTTTGTGGATTGATAGTGTAAATAGCTGTGTCAAAAAGTGCAGAAGCAACTTTTTTTTTGTGAAAGATGGTTTAGATTGTGGATGTGTGTTGAAGAAATAAATCAGTAAGAAAGGAATCAGTCTAAGTTGAGAAAGGTAATCTCATTGACCCATCTCCCTTGAGGGATTAGGAGGAAGCAAGAGGGGGTTAAGTGGGATAAGTTTGGAGTGAGCAACTGACGAGATGTATAGAGAGCTAACCCCTTGGATATCCCATAAACGAGGCGTAAACGACACCCATAAAAGACTCTGGTGACTGGTCTGATAAAGTACAGAAAGACAGGAAAAGAAGAAGAAAGGGAGTGACCAAACACATGATGAAAACAGAGATGATAAGAATAGAAAGAAAGAAAAGAGGCAATTGGAGGGGTAAGAATGAGTCAAAACAGAGGCCCTAGCTCGTTAAGATAATGGTAAATGAGGCGAAGATCTCGAATTGCAAAGCGAGCGGCGCCTCTGGGCACAACAAGGTGTCTGGGCCCGGGGGCTTCCGACCCGGTCCCTGGGCCCGGGTACCCAGGGACCCAGGGGGCAGGACCCAGGGGCAAGGTGAGAATAGATGATGAAAGAAGTCCGCTGATGTTCTGGAGGGCCGTCTCGATTCGGCCCTCGAGGGGCAGCTGTCTGAGAGGAGCAAGAGAGTGGAGGCAGAGGGGAGAGAATCGATGCGGGTGAGGGAGACGGGGAGAGGGGACGGCACGTGAGGGAGAGGAAAGCAAGAGGGGCGGCGAAGGGAGGTCGTGGTGGGACCGGGGGTGCATCCTCCGGTTGCCCTTGGGGAGGGGTTGCACTTTGGCAGCGGTTGATGGTCATTTAGTATTAAATTCTAAGAATCGTTTAGCCTGATGATAGCGTCGGAAGGAGATCAGAAGGGAAATATTCGTTAGAAATAATTGAGAAGGGCACTGTGGCAGTGGTTGGTGAACAGTTACTTAGTATGTATTTTTGAACCGGAAGATATCGAAAGAGTTGGACGGGCGTTAGAGAGTTTCTGGGAATTCCCCAAATATCAAAATTAATTGGGAAAGGGGATGATTGTGCGAGCACTTTGGCAGTGGCTTTGGCAGTTCATTGTTTGATGATAGTATCAGAGCTGAGAGAATTTACGGCAATCAAGGCGTATGGGATTCACTTGAACTTGTCAAAAAATAAGCCTTCTGGTGTATTTAGGTCGCCTGATTTTAGGCGAAGTTTAAAGAGGCATTGAAATCTTTGCACTTGTCGGGTAATGTGGGAAAACATTGAGAACAAGAAATCTCTAATCCGCTAAACTTAAAATAACACGAGGATGTTTGAGCGAGATGAGATAGAGGGATGAACGATGTTGATCAACGAGCACCTGTTCTCATTAGTTGGGTTCGACACACGAGTAAACAGATTGAATAGGGTACTCGTGACCTCTGAATTCAATCCAATAATAGCAGAAAAATTTGTTGCCAACAGACAAGTAAGCTGATTCTTCATTCTCGAAGTACAACAAACAAGAAAAATAAGCATATAAGACGATACAAACTAATTTTTCCAAGATCCCTCGACAGTTTCGATCAAACTATTAATTCATCGGTCGTTTTTTGGGGCTAATACACAAATTCTGCAAAATCGGAAAAATAAAATATTTTCGCTACTTTTGTGCAAAAATTTTTTTCCCACTATTATCCTTATTATTTTTTTTCTTTAAAATGCACACTTTTTGTATCATGTTTTCGTTTACGTTTCGGATTTTGTAAATATGTGCTATTTTCATTGAACATTTACGCATTTTTTTATAATCTTTATTACTTCATGGAATTCATGGACCATGAATTTTTTCTTCTTCGTTATGTTAATGCTTGTGAATCCTCGGCGGTTCCCTGAAAAGAACCCAGTCAATTCATGAAATCTTTTGTTGTAGTTTAGTGCTCTCACATATCTCAGTTCCCTTCCTTCCCTTCCTTGCACGTTTTCTATAGTCGGAAAACGTGCAATGGGCCTTCATTCCATCCTCCTTCACCATTCACTAGTGGTCGTCTCTCCCTTCCTTGCACGTTTTCTATAGTCGGAAAACGTGCAATGGGCCTTCATTCCATCCTCCTTC
>LS487211.1:300334-320049 GCA_900490705.1 Pristionchus arcanus | reverse complement strand
GAAGGAGGATGGAATGAAGGCCCATTGCACGTTTTCCGACTATAGAAAACGTGCAATGAGGGGAGAGACGACCACTAGTGAATGGTGAAGGAGGATGGAATGAAGGCCCATTGCACGTTTTCCGACTATAGAAAACGTGCAAGGAAGGGAAGGAAGGGAACTGAGATATGTGAGAGCACTAAACTACAACAAAAGATTTCATGAATTGACTGGGTTCTTTTCAGAGAACCGCCGAGGATTCACAAGCATTAACATAACGAAGAAGAAAAAATTCATGGTCCATGAATTCCATGAAGTCAATAAAGATTATAAAAAAAATGCGTAAATGTTCAATGAAAAACATCGTAATTAAAATAAAATGTAAATGAAAACATGAAAAAATACTGTCCTTGCACATTTACTGTTTATTATGATTTCTTGTTAAAAAGTATTCTATTGTGCAGAACTTTACACGAATTATTCTCGTTTTTCGTGAGATTGAATTTTTGTGCAAAATTTTACGAACATTCGGATAGTTTCGTCTAAACTGTTATCGGATCTTGGAAAAATTAGTTTGTATCGTCTTATATTTAAAAAAAAATATTTTTTCAAGAACGAGAATTTGCAATTGATCAGAAACTTTATTATCACGTGAGAATTGACTAAAAATATTTTACAATTATTAAAATTTGAAAATAAAATAATGAATGAAAACCTGACCTGAAATGTGCTCTAACTCGAGAAAAGTACGGTATTTGGCTTGAAACTTAAAAGTGGCTGTTTCGATTTCAACTTTGATTGTTTTTTTCCTTATTGTTTTCTTGCCAATTAGAGTATTTTTCGTGTTCCAATTGCAATTGCACATTTTTTTTAGTATCGACGATGTCGTGGCGGGGCGGTTTCCAGCGAGGCGGCATGCAGCGCTTCGTTTCGGCCTCTTCGTCGGCGTCAAATAATACTTCAAGTGAGCGTTATTCGATCATTGGTAATGCTATGTTGTGTATTGGATCACCGAGCTAGTCGTTACGCAAATATATGTTGAAAATGAATCGCTATATATGTGAATTAGTGTGAGCATGCGGTAGGTCAAGTTCGAAGTGATAACTTCCCTAAGAAAACGGTCAGACTAATAATAACTTAGCAAAATCAGCCTGTCGAAAGAATTTAGTTTTATTCTGACAAAAAATTGAAAGGAATCGGCCTCGATATTTTACATTTATTTACATTTTTATTGGGTTTAGGCATGAACTCAGTCGCGCCGCCGGTGGCGCTCACGATGCCGAACGCGGCTGCAGTCGCTGCAGGCGCCCGACCGGTCCTGGCCGGATACGACCCGCAGCAGGCCAAGAGGGACGAGGACAAGAGGAAGGAGGAGGAGGTTGGTTCACGTTAAACCTTATTCATGAGAAAGTTATCCTGTTACACATGTAGTTTGCGCGGGAGATCACTATTAGGCTATTTATTATTTGAAGCCAATTTATGAATTTATTTAGAAATAAAATGACAGTTTATCGATGCAAAACTGGTCAGAATTCCGGAATTTATAAATGAATCCATAAATTCATAAAATTCATAAAAAAATCGCGTGCGAAGATGTATAAAATAAGAATTACGTAAGAGATTTGGAATTGGATTGGATTTGGAAATGTTGTGGAAGCTTACAGCAGCGTGAACCGTGTTTCAATTTGAGGATAAGGGTGCTTTGTCTAGATGACAAGCGATGAATCACGTTCTTCGTTGAATAATAACTATTTGTTTCCATAAAACAACACTAATTTAATTCTATTGTAGTACAACAACCTCGTCTCCGGTGAGAAGAAGATGGAGAGGGAGAGGAGGAGCAGACTGTATGAGGACGAGTACCTGGAGAGGGACGACAGTGATGAGGAGGAGAAGAGGTACGGTAGGACTACTGTAGGATACGGTGGATTGATTATTGATTGATAAGTACTGTAGACGTACTCGAGAGCGCGTTTCCCTAGAGACAACCAAAACGTGGCTTTTCCGTGGAATTAAATGTTTGTAGATTTATCCGTTTCGTCGGGCACATGATCGATAATGCATGTATACCGTAACCCTTCCCAGATCCTCGCGGGACCACCGACGAGACCGGGACAGGGACGAGCGAGGCAGGGACAGGGACGATCGGCACTCGAGGTAATATTTTGTAATGCACCTTGATTCTGTGGCATCGAAGTTCTGTGAACCGAGCGAACTTGACTTGATACTGAAACACAAGTGCAACTGGGTTACGAAATTCAAACTTAATGATTTACGTGTCTTACTTAGAACAGTAACTGTTAATTTGTAGCAAACCCAGAGAACAGCATCATAGTTGAGGAGTACTGATGAATTTGGTTCGGTGCTGAAGCACGAATGCAATTGGTTTCTGGGAACTAACTATTTGTTTTTCTCGAATAAGTTAGAATTGTAACAGTGTGACTAGGCATTGAAAGCTATTGAAGTCGGTGTGCTTGGTTCGGGACTGAAACTCAAATGGGACCAGGATTCTGAGAAATTATTTAGTATAATTAATGTTTTGTTATTTTCAGTCGCTCCTCGCATCACAAGGACCACAAGGAGAAGAGGGAGGAGCCGAAGAAGGACGAGGTACGGTATCTAGATTACGGTAATGCTTATATAATAGAAAAATTTCGCCTAAAACAATCTAAATTCCGAAAACATGCCCGATTTTTGGGGGAACGTCAATATCACGATTTTTGGTTAATTTTTCATCAACACACCCCGTTTTCGAACATTCCTCCACCTAACTTGTTTATGTATGGGTACTGTATCTAGATTACGGTAATCACTAACTGATTTTATTCCAGAAGAAGGTTGAGGAAGAAGAGGAGGACGAGCTGGATGCATTCATGGCCGGGATCAATCAGCAGGTGATTGAATAGCGATTTTTTGATCTACCGTAATCGGTTATCGATCGATCGAATGTTATCACTCACCAATTGATCTGCGAAAGATCACTTCCGAATTGTAATCGACCACTTCTCTGGTGTTTCACCCTCACTATAAGTGTTGGTATTCGGTAATTGAATGATGCCATTTTGGAAGTGGTTCAAAAATTCAACCAAAAATATGAAACAGTAGCAGGATTCTTGGTATATTGTTGCTGTATTCACGTAGAAAGTTCCATTTTTCGGATAGCTAATGATTTACAGTAACCAAATATCGATTAATCAGTTTATCGATTGATCTCACAATCAGGCCTCTCGCGAGAAGGCTGAGGCCGTCGCCAAGGACATTCAGCGGCGCGCAGCGAAGGAGGAGGAGCCGAAAGAGGTGTGAAATATTAATTAATTAACTATTTAATTTAAAAACTATTTTCGAAAATAGGTTGACCATCCCTGTTTGTGTTTCGTAACCTTTATAAGTATGGTATGGGTTCGACGGGGTCGATCGATGCGGCGTTGATGATGTGGAACTATTCAATGAAAAGTATGGAACACTGGTTCGGGCCAGTGGTGCTTCACCCTCACTAGCATTATTGTTGTTCAGTTATGCATAATTATGTAATGATTTCCTCTTGAATAGTGGTGGAAAACGCAAACCAAAATTATGATTGAGCTGCCGTTACGTTGGTGTTTCACCCTCACTAGAAGTTTGACTGTTCGGTAATCAAACGATTTTCTCGTGGTCAGATTTTGAAAATTTAAACCAAAAATTTGAAAAATGGGCAAGTTCATTGGTGCTTCACTCATAGTACTTGCATACTTGAAACTGCTTAGTATTGCTGTCTCTCTGTCTTTGACAAATAATAACATGTAATTTATTCTCATTAAAATTCGGCAGGACGACAAGAACAAGCTGGGCCGCACGGACATTGACGAGGAGGACATGCAGGAGAGCTACTTCAAGTAATATTTAATAAATTAATCAAGCAATATCAATAATATGGGAAGCGAATTGTGAAAATTCGAGGTGATCTGGAGTTGCAGAGTTTTCCTTTATGAGGGAAAATGAAAGCGGGATTGATTATTCCTTTGAACGCGATGAAAAATATAACCTAAACCATCGCATAACCGCCCTAGCCAAACTTTGAACACACGGTGAATTATCGTGCGTTTGAAATGCTCAGCAAATGAGATGTGCTGGTTAGCGAGCCATTGATTGTCTGGGAGAGAGGAAGGGAAGAGGTAGGGGAGAGGAGAGCAGGTAGATCACTAGCCTCCTCCCGGCCTCTTCCTCCCTCCTCCCTCCACTCAGTTCGTCAAAGGTCAGCAACGAGTGGAATGGAAAATAATCTTACGATAGCATTGCACCATTGCTACTTGTTCAAGATGTTTGGATGGGAAGTGATCTTTCTGCGGCTGCAAAAAATATATTTTTTAATTATTATTGCTTAATTAATATTAATTTATTCCCCAGATTCCTCGAGGAGAAGAAGGCCTCCGCGCCCGAGGACGAGGACGTCTACGAGTACGATGAGGACGGAAATATTATGTGGACCTGGAAGAAGGTACGGTAGTTGGGGTTACGGTAGCCTATTGGATGAATGGATACGGTAGGGAGGGAAGGGGTTGGTTTGAGAGTTGATGAGGACGGCAACATCATGTGGACGTGGAAGAAGGTGCGGTATATTTGGGTAATGATATACAACCGTAGCCTGCAGTCTAGATTACGGTAGACAAACGCGGAGCAAATCTTCATTCAGTCCTGTTTAGTTGATTACCGTATACTAGTCCGGTGATCGATCCACTACTTTTCTCGATGAATAACAACCGTATCTGATACAGTGTTGAGCGTGAACGACCAACGCCATGTTTTTCGGGGGTTACAAGAGGGTGTGTTCTGGGGTTACAAATGCGAAAAATCGATACTTTCAGCTAATTTTGGGGTGCACGATGGTCGAATCGCGGGCTTACACACCAAAGTTGATGGGGTCGTTCAACACTGTACCTGATACTTCAGGTGATCGACCCGCTGCCCGCCCTGGACCACTCGACCGTCGAGTACGCGCCCTTCCACAAGTGCTTCTACGCGGAGCACGAGGATATCAAGTGAGATTAATAATTATTAAATATATTCTGTTAATTTACAAGTCTATAACAAAAATAGCGAGAGGTCAATGGTGAATTTGCGTTGCTATGCTAGAGTTATGGGAGTATAACGGGTAAGATTACATACGGTCGTACCGTTTTTAAATTTAAAACAAATAAAGGCTTAAATATTTAAATACATTTGTTGATGCTGCAAAATATCAGCGGTGAACTGGAGTTACAGTGCTACTCCGTATGTATAGGAGTAAAGTGGGAACGATATCGTTGGAGAACCCTCACGTTAAAAACAAATAAATAATTTTGCAGAAACCTGAGCTGGATGGACACGCAGCGGCTGCGCATGAAGCTGTGCATCAAGGTGAGATATTGTGGATTACGGTAGTATTTATCGATTTTTAATTTATATCGGCAGCTAGGGTGTACAGATTGCTGTGACCGTCAGAGGTCAAATACACAGGTCATGAAATTCAAAATGTGGTGTGCTTTTCCAAATTTTTCAGAATTTTGGGCGTAATGAGGCTAGGTTTTGGGAAATCTACCCTGATTTCGTGGAATGGTGGCATGGTTTTCTCTAATTTTTGTTCAAATTGGCCCAAAAATGTGGCATGCATAGGTGGTTTTCCCGGTGGTATTTGACCTCTGGTGACCGTTATCAAGGTGAGAAATATTAATGCTTTAGATTACGGCCAAGGCGGATGCTTAGATTTTTGGGTTGTTTCATTCTGTAAAGGATCTTGAATGTCGATGTTCTTTTCATAATTCCCTTGCATTGTACTGCTCCACTAGCTGATTCTGGTTGCAATAGCTCATCTTGAATACTCGAGTCGTTGGGTTTAGTATTTCCATCTCCGTTTCATAATCTCAAAAATAATTTTTTTCTCGCACATGGCGGTTCCTGGTTGCGATGACAGGCTATCAAGCAACGAATACTCTGGTAAATGATCTTGCTGACCGACCATCTTGACAAAAATCCAATAAACTTGTGCCGAGGATCGCCCGGGATACTAGGCGACTTACAAGCTAGTAGACGACTTGCTGATCGCGAACTGATTTCATATTTTAAAATTTAAACAATAACAATAACAACCCAATTCGCAGACGGGCGGTCACGCGGTGCCCAAGCCGGTCGCGTCGTTCGCGCATCTCGGTTTCGATGAGGGATTGATGAAGGAGATCAGGAAGAGCGAGTACGAGCACCCGACGCCCATTCAGTCACAGGTAATTTAAGTTAATTAGTTTTAATAATATTAGTGCAATTAGCTAAAGTGTGTGGTGTTTTTTGCATTAGACGATAGTGGTCGCTCTTATTGTTAGCATGCCTATCTTGGTCATCAGCCTATCATGGTAGGGGTTATGTCGTGGTAGGAGGTGTAGAGAGATCAGGAAGAGCGAGTACGAGCACCCGACGCCGATCCAGTCACAGGTATTTATGTAATTATTTAGTTAATTATTCGATTAACAATTTATTGATATCGATAACGAGGTTCGATTTTCCTGCTGAAGTTTTTTTAAATTTCTGTTATTCACTCTCATGGGTGCATTCGTGTTTCAGTATTCCCGTAACTTCTCTACTTCTATTCAAAAGCAATAAGTGCGCAGTTGCTCCTATATTATTAATCACAAGTTTCAGCACGACACAGTATCCATTGTTTATATAGCGATAAAATGCTCTACGTTTTCTGTGCTTCTCCCTAGACGATTTCCCGTTCCACCATCTTCGCATAATCTCTAATTTTTGTTCGCATTAATCGTGGTCGGTAGGTTTTAAAAAAAAACATTGTTTGTCGTTCGGAAAGGAAGATCTTTATTTTGCGTTAATATATATTCAACAATAACAAAAATAATAATAATAATATTTCCAGTCAATTCCCGCCGCGCTCTCGGGCCGCGACGTGCTCGGCATAGCGAAGACTGGCTCGGGCAAGACCGCGGCCTACCTCTGGCCGGCGATCGTCCACATCATGGACCAGAAGGACCTCCAGGTACGGTAGTTTGGGGGTACGGTAATTGGAGGAACGGTAGGACAGGGCGATGGTGTAGGTGCTGTTGTGGACCAGAAAACCTCCAAGTACGGTAATTTATGAGAGGGGATGGGCGGAGGCAGTCTGGGCAAGTCATTGCTGTTCGTAAGGGTTTTTGGGGTACTAGTAAAGCGGAAATCGATATAAGTTGTTAGGAAATACTCAGAAAATAGTGACATCAGCTTGTTTTCCCCGCTTAAATATAATAGCGGTGAAATTTTTGTAGATGGCGAACAGGGGTTTCACACTTTCATGATATGCCTGATCGCGGGAGTAGGGCAATACGATTTCGGGATCTATTTATCAAAATTTAATGTACGTTTTTTCTTGCCAAATGTATTCGTTTCGTAAGCAGGCATTTTCGAGTTTTAATGGGCATTAGTATGCATACGAAGTCAGCGCACAATGATGCATTCTTTACTCGCTTGGCATTGAAAAATAATCATGATCCTGAAACGAAACGTGAGTTCCTGGTGGTCTGCTGTTGCACCCCCGCCTCATAGCAATCACATCTTTATTAGGGTAGTCTGTGTGCATTCTTCACTCAAAATATAAATAATCAGTAATTAAAATATATATTTTATTAATTAATCTAATTCCCAGGAAGGCGACGGCCCGATCGCCCTCGTGGTCGTGCCGACGCGCGAGCTGGCGCTGCAGGTAATTTATTGATTTTTTAGACTTTGCAGTTTGTAGTCTGATCTACAGCCGTTTCTAGTTTGATCTTTGATCTCTGGCAGGTGTACCAGGAGGCGCGCCGCTTCTGCAAGGCCTACAACATCAACGTCATCTGCGCGTACGGAGGAGGTGAGATAGCGGGGGGTGGTAGTCTTTGATCTTTGACCTTTTTCTTTTTTTTTTATCTTGAAAGCATGTCGTCTCCATGTAGTCGCTCGCAATGGTATATGAAACAATAGCAGCGAAAAGTTGGGCAGGGAACGTTTCTTTTTGTGAAAAGAACCCGGTGAACTGATGCTTCGCTCGGTGGGTATCAGTTGCTGCCTGGACTCTAGATGATGCACCACCGAGAGGCGTTTTATAAAAAATACCTTAATGTAAATCTTGATGGGATCATTTCCTTTTGACAGCTTATTTATGTTGATTAGTTCTTTTAGTAATTTTAATTAAAAATCAGTGATGAGCACCACCCTCAGACAGTCGTACAAAATCGGGGGTTCGACAAGAAACTTGTTGAATATCGCGGGTTTTGCTACCGAAATCGGTGGTTATATTCGTAAAACAGGACGTAAAATCGGGGGTATGGTCCGATATCCGACCTCGTGCTTATCCCTGTTAAAAATATTTAAAAATAAATAAATATTATTCATTACCAGGCAGCAAGTGGGAGCAGAGCAACGAGCTGTCGGGCGAGGGCGCGGAGATGGTCGTGTGCACGCCGGTGAGTGGATTTATGCATGAAAAAGCAAGGGAAATGAATGAATAGTTAGGAAAAAAGTCCCCAAAATCGGGTTAAAACGACCTGGAGGCACTGTAATGGTGATTTGTACTCGGTTGAGAAATTATTTCACACTTCAAAAGGCTAGATGACTGAATCTTTGGGAACCGGGCATGTTTATGAGAAATAAATCTATCGAACAATATACGCAAATCTGTAAAGCATTATTAATATGTAAGAATAGAGTTTTGGTCAGAGTTTTGTCTTCTTATTGGATAAGTGCGTGGTGCTCTGGAGTTGCATTGAGAAGTAAAGACTGCCGAAAAGAACGGTGCCTAATTGGTTTTCACCGCCCGCTCAAAAAATTCTCAAGTCACTTGCTATGTTGCTTCCCATTTGGTGCTGCGGGATTGATGCTGCACTGGCAAGCCTTGAGCACTGGTGATTGGGTATTGTAATTAATGTTGGGAATTCCGATCCATAGGAAGTACAATATCGCACGGTTCCAAATAGTACACGTTCTTCACAATTTTGTTTTATATATATATTTTATTTACGTATTGGCCCGCAATGAATAGCAGTGCGTTCGCCTAAGAATCGCCACTTCCTGGAAAAATCCGTACAGCAAATTGTAACCCCCTGGTTTTTTGACTGATTTTAGTAGGCCTGGACCCGCCGCCGATCATTCGAAGGGTACCGAGTTCAATCCCCGCCGAGGCCAACTAACAAGGGAAGTGCACAACTTTACGATGAAATTGGGCTATGTCGCATATACCAATCGAAAGGGCATCTAAAGTTGATTTGATTCACGTTTTCAAATTCTGCTATAGCGACCTGTGGTGACCGTGGTGGGTCTCCGAAAAATCAATGGAAAACACGCGTTTCCATGCGTCGGTGGTGCGCAGAGGCGAGAGCTACTCTCATGCCTCTCGAAAACAAGCACTGGTGGTGTAGTGGATAACATGTCGCTTTCACATTTTGCAAGTTGTGGGTTCGACACCTCCCATCGGGATATGTTTTTGCCACATTTTTATTTCACCATAGAAGCCTTTCCAACCTACGATAGATTGCAATACATTGATTATTTACACTAAAAAATAACATGATAAGCACGAGAAGTGATTCCTTTATGTAGCTCTGTATCGCTCATTATCACGAATGGATTATAGAGATTATGATTTGGAATCACCTGAAAACGTCGTTTATCGGAGCTGGGAATGCTTCTACGGTCAAATAAAAATGTGGCAAAAACATATCCCGATGGGAGGTGTCGAACCCACAACTTGCAAAATGTGAAAGAGACATGTTATCCACTACACCACCAGTGCTTGTTTTCGAGAGGCATGAGAGTAGCTCTCGCCTCTGCGCACCACCGACGCATGGAAACGCGTGTTTTCCATTGATTTTTCGGAGACCCTCCACGGTCACCACAGGTCGCTATAGCAGAATTTGAAAACGTGAATCAAATCAACTTTAGATGCACTTTCGATTGGTATATGCGACATAGCCCGATTTCATCGTAAAGTTATGCACTTCCCTTGTAAGCCCTCTATCCCTCCGGGATCGGTAAATTGGTAGTGACTTCGGTTGCGAAAGGTATCCTACCCTAGAAGAGTTAGGGAAAAATCGCTTCTTCATTTGTCGTTTTTTCCCTAATCTCTTCCCTGTCTGATCCACCGATTTGAAACAACAGATGATATTATGTGTTCATTTGCTTTAGAACGTGACTTCTAAGCTTCTAAGCTTCTTCTAACACTAAGATTTCAATACTGCTCAGCGTGAAGGTAATTTTTTTCTATTCAAGATAATTTGGCTTCCAAGGTAATTTGCATCAAGTTCCAACACAACCCCGCTCCTTCCCTCACTCATCACGATACGCTATCAAACTCTCAGAATCTTCAAATCACCATAAATGTGAAAATTGATCTGCCAGAGAGGCAAAATGATCCATTCAGAGAGGCAAAATGAGCCATTCCAGACCGCACGGGCGCGGCGAATGATGCGGAATGATGTGGAATGAGGGGTGAAATGGGCGAAACTCTCGAATTGAAATTTAAGGTCTTTTAAGGATTTAAGGTAGAAGACAGAAGAGTTAAGAGTCCAGCCCGGGCGCGTTTCAGAGCTAACACCACGGGCAATAACATATCAAAAAACTGGAGGGGTTTATTTCTTCGTTTTCGAGAAAACTTCGATTAAAATTTTCATGAATATGCAAATTTCATAATATGCATGACTAAAGTACACAGGCGTGTTCAGCGCTCAAAACTGACCCTAGAACTCGATTTTCAGAAGGATTGATAATGTTTTCCATTTTTAAGGTTGAAAAAACTTTAAAACATGCATAACTTTGGAGCCCCGTAATTATGCAAATTAAGGTCGCATGAATATAATCTTGACGGTTATCGATGCAGGGGGTCCAGGCCTACTAAAATCAGTCAAAAAACCAGGAGGTTAAAATTTGCTGTACGGAGGGGTGGCGGGTCTTAGGCGAACGCACTGATAGGCGTATTGGGAATTCAGCTGGCCTTGTTTTGTCGTTTAAAATTTGTCAATCATCTCAAATTTGCAGGGTCGCATCATCGACCTCGTCAAGATCGGCGCGACGAACTTCACGCGCGTCACCTACTTGGTGTTCGACGAGGCCGATCGCATGTTCGATATGGGATTCGGTGAGTGACTATGATGTGGTGGGTGGTGTGGTGTGATGGTGCGCCGAGTGCTCTTAGCGAGGCGATGTTTCCTAAACGCTGGGATGAGTGAGAAGGGTAGGGAAGGAGTGTGTTAGAGAGACACTTTGATCATCAAGAAACTCGCAGGGAGTTCCACCTAGTTTCTGAAAGTAGAGTCGGCGAGTTGGGGTTGCAGTGAGTGCAGTAAAGAAGCGATGAGCTCCAAATATGTTGATACCAGAGCGATATTGTCTAATAAATTTTAAAATATAAATAAATAAACCAAAATGTTCAGAAGCGCAAGTGAAGTCGATCTCGGACCACATCCGGCCGGACCGCCAGTGCCTCATGTTCTCCGCCACGTTCAAGTCCAAGGTGAGGAGGGGGGGGGGAGGAAAAAGGGGCGGAGCCTGTTTTCGAAATTGTAAATCGAGCCAGCAAGTTCGAAGCTGCAGTGGTCCGTTGTAAGCTCGTAGTGGGCTATCGAAAAAGGTATACTCCTTTCATACTTACATCGAATTGGTTTTGTGGAAAAAAAGCTTGGTGGGTTTTTATTCGTTGGATGATCATGTCAAGTCCGCGTTTCACATGCTCTACATGTGCGAGATGTGTCGAGTAAGAACGATGGTATCAACAATGCACTTCAAAATTAATCAATCGATGAATAATCAATCGAACTGAAAGACAAGTCATATCCCTGCTTCACTTGTTCTACATCTGTGGAACGTGCGTAGGTAGAACAATGTCTTTGTCGACGCTGCGGTTTTACAAACTTATCAATGTACTGGGATATTTGTGGCAAGTCCCGGTTTCACACACAGTACAACTGTGCAATGTGCCGAGGTAGCACAATGAGTTGAAATTATGCCAAGATATAATCAATAATCTCTCTCTCAGGTGGAGCGGCTGGCGCGCGAGGCGCTCAACGACCCGGTGCGCATCGTGCAGGGCGAGGTACGGTAGGGGCACCGAGATTGTTGATCGAGGACTGATTTTATAATTAGGGGATACGGTAGATTGCACTTTGATTGATGATCGACGACTGTTTTTATTGATCATTTTTGGGCTTACGGTAGTTACACGAAAGTTTCCAATCCATAAGTGATTTTCTTACCAAAGTTTCGGTCTCATCCGTAGCCTCGTTCAATTTTTCGATAGGAATTGTACGCAGAATGCTTCTAGTTTAACTTTAAAAAATTTATTTATTTATTTATTAAAATTCACACTAAATTTAATTTCAGGTCGGCGAGGCGAACGACGACATCGACCAGCACGTGGAGGTGATTATTAATTATTATTTATTTATTAATTATTTAATTAATTTTAACATTTTAATTATTGCTTAATTATTGAATAGAATGCTAGCAATTCCATAGCCAGCTGGCAAAGTTGTTGAAATGTCAAGCCATTTGTGGCTAGATATTGTTGTTGGTGAATTTTAAACACGTAATATTAACGTTTCGGCGAGTGTTGAATACTCGTCGATTGCATGTTCCTCAATGCTTGGTTCTCCCGTTGATCAATATTACAACCGGAAATTGAGAGCTATCGCCTTTTAGAAGATGTGGCAATCCATTAGCTATGCTGGCTTCCGCACACTGAAATTTGTCAAGCGATTTTACAATCGTAAGACAACGCTAGGTGGGACCCACTGGTAAGGCCAGCTGTTAGAATATTGTATTTACAATTAGTAATGTGAATATTATAATAATTAATTAATTAAGGTGCTGCCCTCGCTCGATGCCAAGTGGGGCTGGCTGACGGCGCGCCTGGTGCAGTACGTGGCGAGTAAGTCGTTGACATTTGATCTTTGATCTATGATCTTTAATTTTTGATCTCTGGTTTTATTTTTTAATATTCCACCATAGTGACATTGCATTACTGTTCTGCAAATGTTTGAAGTATTATGCTACTAGCGAAACAGTAGTATAACTGGCAATATATTTTTGAAACAGTCAAAATATTCATATTTATCTATAATATCCATTTCCCCATTTCCATTTCTGTTAGTCGTCGCGAGCGGTTCCCTCTCCATTCTCTCTGATGGAGAGCTGTTTCACCTAATTTCCCTCGCCTCTGCCAACGACTCAACAAGATCGGAATCCCCATCCAAGCCGGACTGGTCGCCGTGTGATGGGTATGACCGCTTAAGATGTTTTGTCCATCAGAATCCAGGCTCGTATCTCTCGCTCAAAGATTGATTTTCGACCTTGGAGGACTCGAGCACACAGAAGACTCCAGCACACACCAGGCTTCGTTTTCGACCTACAGTGGGATTCAATCTGCGTGCAAACTCCGTAAATAGTCCTATCGGGAACCAAGGGAGCAGGATTCTTTCTCCAGCCATCGCGACTGTGACAAGGAAAGAAGACCAATCCACTGGCCCGAGACCCCTCAAAATGATCATCTTGAAAGAAGAACGGCCTTCTGATACCCCATCTTGATCAGCGCAACTTTGCGATAACTGATAAATATCTGTATCTGTATCTGTATCTATAATAATATTTATCTATTGCCTATATGCGAAGCCTTTACGTTACTGCTGATTTGCAAATGGTCGTAGTATTATAATAGTAGCGAAACCGGAATGCAACAGTCAAAATATGTTTTTTTTATCAATTCTTTGTTGTTTCGCTGATTTTCGGCTTAGAATTGAACAAATAGATATAAATTTATTAGTATTAATTAATTGCTTAACTAATTAATTATCCTTCCAGCCGGCAAGGTGCTCATCTTCGTGACGAAGAAGGCGAACGCGGAGATCCTCGCGGACAAGCTGAAGAAGCGGGACTTCAAGTGAGCTTGTTTTTGTTATTGTGGTTGTTTTGACTTGTTTTTGTTTTCGACTTGTTATTGTTATCGCTTTCGAAAACGTGCAAGGTTCATTGCTGTCTGTGAGCTAGAGTTGGTTGAGATTCTCAGAGAATTTGGTGAATTTGAAACGTGTTGCATCAATGTTTCGAGAGGTATTGAATAGTCCATGAACACACAACTGCAATGGTCCTTTCCTTTTGATATACCACTGAATTAAGAGAGCGGATCTGAGAAAAGTGACCACCCCCCGGACATCGCTCCAGGATTTTCGATTCCGGTCTTCATATCCATAGGGCATGAGAGGCTTTTGACCTTGTTTACAAAAATGATGACGTCACCGCCTGTATTGCGCAATGCGGCGCAAAAGTTGCGGGTATGTGTAAATAAGATGAAAATTCATAACTTCTCAAACGATCAAGTTAGATCCAAAATTTCTTTTGCAGTGTAGTAGGTATGCCCTGAGTGTGCTATAGCACCATTGAGATCAAATCAGGTCGGATACTATATCGACTTTTTGACTCAGACTTTCACTTTTTTGGAGTTCTCGGTATTGAAGAGTCATTTGGGCCCAACTAAACTAGGTATGTGGGTATACCCCATTACCCCCTCTATCGATACCACCACTAATGGAGCGAATCGGAAGAGGAATATTTTTGAAAAAGTCATCTGAATGATTTCTGGTCAGTCCATGGACACATTCTTTTTCCGCTATCTGCCTACTCAATAAGAATTTTTTGTGACCAACCACTCAAATAGTATTATTAGACCGTATTTCAAATATTTATCGCCATATGAGTTGAATCCGCGACAGTGAGTTTTTTGACCCATGACCCGGGGTTCATGCCTCGAATGTGACTCACGACCATGAACCCCGGGTCATGGGTCGAAAAATTCACTGTCGCGGATTCAACTCATATGGCGATAAATATTCGAAATACGGTCTAATAATACTATTTGAGTGGTTGGTCACAAAGATTTCTTATTGAGTAGGTAGATAGCTGAAAAAGAATGTGTCCATGGACTGACCAGAAATCATTCAGATGACTTTTTCAAAAATATACCTCTTCCGATTCGCTCCATTAGTGGTGGTATCGATAGAGGGGGTAATGGGGTATACCCACATACCTAGTTTAGTTGGGCCCAAATGACTCTTCAATACCGAGAACTCCAAAAAAGTGAAAGTCTGAGTCAAAAAGTCGATATAGTATCCGACCTGAATTTGATCTCAATGGTGCTATAGCACACTCAGGGCATACCTACTACACTGCAAAAGAAATTTTGGATCTAACTTGATCGTTTGAGAAGTTATGAATTTTCATCTTATTTACACATACCCGCAACTTTTGCGCCGCATTGCGCAATACATGCGGTGACGTCATCATTTTTGTAAACAAGGTCAAAAGCCTCTCATGCCCTATGGATATGAAGACCTGAATCGAAAATCCTGGAGCGATGTCCGGAGAATGTCAAAAATGGTGAATTTTCTCAGACCCGCTCTCTTAATGTGCTCTGTTTGTTCTGACATATGTGCAAATCGAAATAATGATTCTCTGCGAATTGTGCGAATTTAAAACAAGCTGCACTGATGTTTCGAGAGGGGGTGAATACTCGAGGAATGTATATCTGGCAATACGTACTCCGCAATGATTCGAAGCTATAATTATACAATATAAATCTTAAATTAATTCTAATTCATTACCTTAATTAATTATATAATTATCTTAATTCAGGCTGGTCCTCCTTCATGGAGACATGCAGCAGCACGAGAGGAACGAGCACCTGAGCAAGTTCAGAGGGAAGACCATCGACCTGCTGGTGGCGACGGATGTGGCTGGTCAGTGTGATCTTTGATCTTTGATATTTGGTCTTTGATCTGAAAGGTCAGTTATTGGAGAGGGGGTTAGGTTAGTGAGGAGGCAAGACCATCGACTTGTTGGTGGCGACTGATGTGGCTGGTCAGTGTGATCTTTGATCTTTGATCTAGAGTACAGGGTGCGCCAAAATTACGGGCCCACTTTTGTTTGTGTCTCCTGCAGGCATAGATAAAAAGTGAAGTGCCGCTATTGATATAATTGATAGTACGTATTATGTACACCATAAAACCCATTTTTGTTTAGGTCCTCATTGCTCGCCGTTTTAGAAATAGCACAATGAAGGTGACGCTGTCCGAAATGCCAGGTCCGCGTGCCAGATAAACTTTGAAAATTTGTTTTTCATGAACCAATAAGGATTAGTCTATCTAGCATTTACCGTAAAACGGGTAACCATCCAACTTTAATCTTATTAGTGAATCACTGTGGTGGGATCGGAATGCTTCGAAAAAAATCTATATTTTCCAAGTAACATCGACAAGTCAAAATAAGCATTTTTGCGAAAAAGGTTGGGTTAGTCGGTGTACTAACGCATTAATGTGGAGACGGGTCTGAACCAGCAAATATTAGGTATAGTCATACCATTTTCTCTCCGATTGTACAACTCGATTGTATCAATCACAATGCGTTTTAGATCAATATTGAAAAGTACACGAAAAATCTCAATTCTCACACTTCGGCATGTATTTTTCTTGGGCGGTGGTTAATTCAGCTCACCAAAATTTTAAAATACATATATTATATTAGGTTATGTAATAGCAGCTTTCATTCATTTTTAAACCTACTGCACTAAACCACATTAAATTTTGAACCGAAATGTACCCGAATGCGCGGCCCTGACAAACATCAATATCAATTAATCAAGTGTAGTTTTATGAACTCAATTCGGTTCGCGGTCTCTTTGAAGTACTATACGGTTAAGTTATTGAGGAATATTACATATCAATTTGGCCTTTAAGTTATAGATGGTTGACAAGATATTTCTCACAGAATGATGAAGAGTGCGTTTCTGTGTCCACTCTCTTTCTGAATTTCTACAAAATTCACTAAGATCGCAATTGATATGAAAACTGTTCTCGTTGCTTCTTCTGAGTCAGTAGTACCCTTCCCTATAGTAAATTAGTTTGTTCAGCAGTTGGTTCGATTTTAACATTTTTACAACGAAAATTATTTCAAGTGAGCACAACCAATCGTGGTCTTGCGAGCCGTTAGATCAATTGTTAAAAATCAAGGAATTGACCAATCTTCGTCAAACTAAATACCGCTTCTAGCTACGGAATAGTCGTAAGAATAGACTAATTCAGAAGGCTCTCATTCGTTTCATTGGTCTTTAACAAATTGAGAAAGTAGCGGGCCCGTAATTTTGGCGCACCCTGTAAGCAATAGGGGCGGGGGCATAGGTTAGTGACGAGTCATGACGATAGACCTGCTGGTGGCGACGGATGTGGCTGGTGGGTGTGATCTTTGATCTATGATCTGTATGTTCAGAAAATAGGGGTTAATGATAAGTGAAGATGGTGTTGGTGGCTACTGATGTGGCTAGTAAGTGTGATCTATGGTCTTTGGACTTTAGAACCCGAAAATGGGAGGGGTCATTAGGGTAGTGATGAGGGAAGACGATCGGCCTGCTGGCCGACGGATGTGGCTGGTCAGTGTGATCTTTGATCTTTTGACTTTGATATTTAGGGAAAAAGTGGGATGTTCATAGTTGTGGGTGAATTTTAGTGGAGTTGGGACACAACGAATTGAATAAATTTAAAATTGGGAGACTAGACGTGGTCGCGAATCGCAAATGTGCCTACCTAGCCAATGCTTAGAAATCTCTTTCAAATTCCCATTTTTTGTATTTTTCTAAATGTTTCTGACTAGGTTTCGGATTGTTTTTTTTAATTATCTACTTTCTAGCCCGCGGTCTGGACATTCCGGAGATCCGGACGGTGATCAACTACGACATCGCCAGGGACATCGACACGCACGTCCATCGGATCGGAAGGACGGGCAGAGCTGGTATGTATTTCGCTTTTTATTTACTTAATTAATTAATGAAAAGCGAAAAAAAACCGTAAAATGTTGATAAATGGCTATTAGGTGAGTATGGGTTTCGGCAGGTATACTTGAGGAGATAGGATATTGCATATTTGATGGAAACAGAAGTGATGGGGATAAAATAATAAAAGCCGGGGACATCGACACGCACGTCCATCGGATCGGAAGGACGGGACGAGCGGGTGGGCTGATCCCCCTTTTTATTTACTTAATTAATTAATAAAAAGCGCCAAAAAATCGTAAAATGTTGATAAATGGCTATTAGGTGAGTATGGGTTTCGACGGGTTTGCTTGAAGAGAAAGGATATCGCACATTTGATGGAAACAGGAAGTGATGAGGATAAAATAGTAAAAGCGAGGGACATCGACACGCACGTCCATCGGATCGGAAGGACGGGACGAGCGGGTGGAATATTTTTAAAAATAATTTGTTGAGTATGTGGATTAGGGTTACAACGAGATGATTAGAGGCGATAGGGTGGTGCATGCTTAGTAGAACTTCGGGGGTGTAGGGGTAAAATAATAAAAGCTAGAGTACCTTTACACTCCTAGCACATAATCGAAGTAGTAGGTGGATTAGGGGTTGCCGCGGGTTGTTTTGAGGCGAAAAGATGGTGCAATATTGATGGGACGTCGGATCTACAGGTATAAACAAATATATATGCGGGGGTATCTATTCGCACCTAGCACACCAACCCTTTTCCTAGGGTTCCGCAAATGATTCACTCGGGGAGACCTCGAACTAATTCCATTCCAGGCCAGAAGGGCACAGCGTACACGCTGATGACGGACGCGGACAGGGAGCAGGCCGGACACTACGTGCGGAATCTGGAGAGTGTGAACCAGGAGGTACGGTAGATTATCGATTGATCAGGGATGGGCGTGGGGGTACGGTAGCTGCTAGGGTAGGCGGGTAGGACACTACGTGCGGAATCTGGAGAGTGTGAACCAGGAGGTACGGTAAGGGCTACGGTAGACGGGGGATGCGGTAGAGTATCGATTCGCTGCGGTGTGACGTAGATCAAACCTTTCGCCATAATGCTATGAGCGCAGTCGGGCTATAATTATTTGTAAAAAAAATCTGAGATAGCAGAATTGAGCACCGCACCCGCCCGGGAATTTGGAGCTTCACTGAAACATGAATGCTGACGGGGTTCGGTGATGGGTGATCGCACCTTTGCAGTGAAAATAAAGCACAATAACACTGTTAGTATTACAAGATTTACTTAAAGTGCTAAGCTTTTTCCTTTAAAGGGGTTTCGGCGAGCTAATTTTTTTGGTGATATATCCGCAAACGTGGTATAAAGCGATCAGACATATAAAAAAGTATAGGTCCGTACGTGAACTTTGGAGAAAATGGCCAAAAACCTGTGTCCGTCTGAGTGTCCTACAGTACACCTCTTGGGCGGCGGTGAAATTTCACCTTGGTTTCTTTTCCAGACTTCAAATCTTGCTCAAATTTTGATAACTTATGTTGATTTTGATGTAGAATCGATTAAAAACATAAAAACATATAGGTTTGTATGCATATTTTCGAAAAAAATGCGAAAAACATGTGTCCGTTTGCCGTTTGTCCGTTTGTCAATCCGGGTGCTCAATATTCGCTCGGGTGCGTTCATGATTATTTTCAAAAACTTTCAAACGCGTTTTAGTGTTTATTTCTTGAGTTATTTTAGTATAACCCGATTTTAGAAAATTTATAGAACAGTTTTAAGTGATTTTTGATGGCCGAGTGGCTAAGGGGTGCGCTTTGAAAGCGTGATCTTGTGAGTTGAAATCTGTTCTGTGTAAAAATGTTTTTTCGGGCATTTCTTGTTTTTTTTGCTTGCAATAATTAGTGTTAAATCGATATATGTAATTTTTAGATAATTTATAAAAGTGATTTGGAGCATTTATCATGGCCG
>LS487211.1:280175-294379 GCA_900490705.1 Pristionchus arcanus | reverse complement strand
ATTTCCACAAAAATGGTTATAAAACATCTTTTGTGACAGTCAAATATCTAACCAAATAGTGCAAAATGATCATAAAAACATGCTCTTTCACTTGCTCAAAGGATTTTGCCCGCACTCGATCGGGTCAAAAATCGTCTTTTTCTCGAAAACGGAAAACAATCATGACATTTCAACATAACCACGAGATAGAGCTCGAAATTCTGGTATATAGTTTTAGAATTTACGAGTTTTTGACTCGTTTCTGACGAGAAAAACTCGAAAAACGCATTTTCAGGCAAAATGAGGGGGTGCCCCCCTGGAGCGAAAAGGGGACATATTGCGAAATCGACCATACCAGGTTGTTCAGCATCGAAAATAACCCATAGGGCCAACTTTTGAGCTCTTTCGATTTTTTACCTGTTCCAGACCCCCGTTGGGGCTTGTTGATCCTAACGCAAACCGCCTCATATCACAATTTATGCATTTATTAAGCAAAATACTGCCCTTATATTATCGATTTTCGTAGGTTTATCGTTAGTTAAAGGGGAGTTACGCGAGTTTTCGTCGAGAACTCTGAACAGGGATAATGCGCGCTTCGCGGTGACTAATAAAGTAAGGCATATGCTGACTTGATCAATAGGAGGTTGATCTTGTTGAAAAGAAGAACCAAATGCGCCCGTACATTTATGGTTTCATCGGTGATTGAGTATAGAAACGGGCTTGCCTGTTGTGATCAGACGAGGGATCTTGGTTGCAATAAACTAATTGAATCACGGAAACCATGAACACGATCGTTTCGCGTTTCGCCGGTGCTAGATAGTTACTGATTCTGGGGAGAGATTGATTTGATCTCAGCCTCTATTACTAATAGAACAATATTATCATTTTCTCCTCGGTCAGAGAAGCGAGAGAGAGCATGGGATAACGAGAGACTCAGACAGAGAATTAGCAATAATAAAAGTGCTATCCTTTGCAGCAGCGGCCGGCCACATCCCCGGCAGCGGCGGCAACAACAGCAACCAGCAAGACGACTCCGGCCCCTCGAAGAAGAGTCGATGGGCGCAATGAAGTACCGTATCCCGAGGAGGATTACGGTAGCTCCCTGAGATTACGGTAGCCGCCGATTGTTTTGATTTCTTGTTGATTGCCCACACGTTATAAGTTATTGATTGTCTCTCTGATGCTCTAATTATTGTACGGCCTTATTTGATCACTTTTTGAATTTATTGTCCACAGTTTTATGCACGGGTCTGATATAATAAATATGTTTGATTAGCCTTTTTGTGAGTTGACAAAGGAGAAGGAAGATACCTTTGTTACTAAGAGACTATAAAATTTTTGTGTCTGTCTGTCAGTCCGTATGTATGTATGTATGTCACGCTCCTGAAAGTGCTCGAAATCGCCCTTTTCACTCATTTCCAAGCCTAACTCCTTGAGCAAAAGACTTGTGGTGGTGATTAGAAAAAAATCGAAAATAAATTTCATCATCACTATGCAATATGACGAAATACTTTACAACGCCATTTTTCGCACTGTTTTCACCAGCAACTTGACCATTTTTTTCCACACCGTTTTCACCAGCAACTTGACCAGCAAAAGATTTGTAGTGAAAAATATTTCCAAAAAAATCGATAATTGATTTCGTCATCATTATGCAATAATCCGCCTTTCGCGTAGAACTCGTCTCAAACTAAACCATATCGATCACGTAATGAACCAAATGACTCGTCATGAAATTCTCGAAAAAATCAATAACATATTTCATCATCACTATGCAATATTACGTAATGATGATGCAATAATTCGTTTTTTTACGCCGTTTTCGCCGGAAACTCGACCAAATCGATAGTGCGTGCCACCACGACTGATAATCGAAAGTTTCAAAAAATCTATAATCTATTTCGTCATCACTATGCAATATGACGAAATACTTGTTTACAAAAGGGTTTTTCACGCTGTTTTCAATTGAAATTCGGCTGAATTGCTAAAGCGAAGATCCAAATCTTTTTCGATTTATGACTTTTGTCATAAATCGATACGGTATACCACTATCACCGTATACCAAAGTTGTCTACTAGGTTAAACTTAGTTCACTGGGTCATATTTATGACGTTTATTTTAAATCGATGTCCTACGTTTAGCGTAGTTCACTGGGTGAAATGAATGAATTATGTTGTTAATCGATTGTGAGGAAGAAAATGGTACTTAAAAATACGCTTTCACGCTTGCGGAAGGCTCGTGAGGCCGAGAGCTATCCGAAAAAAGTTGGGATGGAGCCACGAAGTGGCTCCATCCCAACTTTTTTCGGGTCGCTCGAGGCCTCACGAGCCTTTCGCAAGCGTTTGCAGATGATTGGGATAAAACCTTAATACGCTACCCGGCGACACCTAGCGAACGAGCGAGCGCTGCGCTATTCACCTAAAAAAATGAAACTTAAAAATACGCTTTCACGATCGCGGAATGCTCGTGAGAAATAGTGCGTTTGCAAATGACTGGTTAAGCGTTGCGAAGCGTTTGCAGATGACTGGGATAACCCGGCGACACCTAGCAAACGGAGCGAGCGCAGCGAGCGTAGTTTGCTAGTTGATTACACAGCACCAAGTGGTACGGTAGAGTTGGTGCCACGCCAGGGTTACTGTAAAGATCAGAGTATAGGGATCATATGTTGATCAATGTTCAGAGATCAAGGATCAAACAGACATTCAACAGATAATTAGTTTTCAATAAAAATAGAGTTCGGCAAATTGATAGGTTTGATGATTGGAGATGCGATATCAGAAACATTTCATAAAATTTATTCAGCAATAGGCAACGACTTCTAGAAAATCTTGTATCCTTTGAAGGACACTTTCAGCTATTACGTTTCCTATTTTTCGGATGAAGGAGAAGGTTCAACGTCATCTGTAATTGCGGCGTTTTTTAAATCTTTTATTGACCGTGAAGATAACTCACAATTAGATTACATAGTACAAATGTTTACCTGCAGTTCGACGCAGGTTTATGGAAGGCGATTATCCGCGAGATATATTTGCATTTGGATCGACTTGATTCATAGTTACCCTTGCTCCAGCAACATCAATCCTTGCTGAAGCTGCTGAAGTTTCCTCTCCAATCGTCTCCGGGTCTGTTGCACCGTTATCGACCGCTGAAGCTGCATTGTGATTGATGATAGACTCAGCAATAGCTTCGTCGGAACTCTCGGGAACCGTGTTGTTTCGCGTTTCTTGAATATCGAACTGCGCCGCGAACTCACTATTCTCGATAACCGCAGCAATGGTATCGGAGGGCGCGGACGCCACAGTTGCGGCAGGCACATCTGTAGCGGGCCCGATTTTTCACTCTGAAGAGGCTGCTGGAGGTGTGCCTTCTGTTCTCAACACAAAGATCCCTTCAAGTTCCTGAAATATTATTTATTGATATCTTATTTATTGTATTTCAATAATATCGAACTCATTTGAAAAATGGATGCTTAGGATTTCGCAAATCTTGAACACGAGGACTGTAAAGAAATACATACGTACCCTCTGGCTTTCCTCCCTACTAGCTGCTGGAGATAATCATCGGAGCGGGGAACGGTTCCGTTACGGAATAATATTCAGCGTCTAATATTTGTTGTGCTATTCTACCAACGATTTCAGTTCCAAATGATTTTAAACAAATCATATTTGCAAATTTGTGGCCTAGCCTCTTTTGACAGTTTCACAGATGTTAATTCTGGGATCATCAAATCAATTTCGTTTTATGCGTACCCTCTGGCATTCCTACCATTAGGGAAGAGGGTCCGAATAATTCACTCTGAGGACATTTCCAATAATTCGCATCCTTGCAAGTAGCTGATTATTTCTGATTATTTCAGATTATGGCGAGTATAAGAGCGGAATCCGGGAAGGCCGCCGATTTTGACAATCCATGTGAAATATGCTTCCAGAAGCTGACAAAAAAGGTACCAACTACAAAGCGCAAATGCGTTTCCTTTATTTATAAGGCGTTTTATTTCTATATTTGGTTGTTCTGTCGGTAATTTGGTCGTTGCTATCGCGACTCTGTTTGTAACCAAGTACCCATTTCACAGCATGCTAACCCGTCATAAAAGGGTTGTAGTCGAACGGCAAACACGAAATTTGAAATGTTTCTGAAACATATCCCGATTTTCATTGTGAATGTGGCCGAACGGGATATGTTTCAGAAACATTTTATATTCTGGAATCGATTTGCAGTTCGATTACGATGTGGCGGGAGAATTCAAAATTTAATCTGTTCACCCTTTTCTGGAAGGGGATCATAATGCTGTGATTTTCAGCGCTTCATAAAGCTCGACTGTGGTCATAATGTTCATCGAACGTGCATTGTGGCATTTTGCGAATCGCAAATAACTGCTGAAGTGAGTTCATGTTCATATTCTTTATTTGAAACTATCCCGGTTAAAAATGTGGGTATAATGAAAACAGTCAAATCAGTCTTATATTTACAGTTTTCATGCCCTGTTTGTGAAGCAGACATAAATTTCGACAACATTAGAGACGATACGGGGCGAATGCTTTCGGAGAGAGTCTTTGGATATGGACCCACAAAACAGGTAACATCAATACCACACGACGTGAATATCACAAGAAACGTTAGAAATTTTTGGTTTTTTCTTAAATAGAAACCACTCAAAATTTTTCTGACAGTAATCACTCAATGTTTGTATCATCTAATTTAATTTGCAAACGGTAGTATTTTCCGAATTTCAGTAAATTTCAATGCAATTTTTTATTTTCAGCCAACAGAATTCCTGTTCAAGCAATTCTTGGAAAAACATGACTCGTTTTTCGACATGGACAAATTGTTTACAGTGACAACGTAAGTTATTTAAAGAATAAGTTTTTTTTAATATTTCCTGATTGTAATTTTAATTTTTTGCATTTCAGAAATTGGATGCAACAAATTTGCAGTCAACTTGAAACGGCACGGAAATCGGGAGATAATGCACACGAATATTTTCAAGATATTATAGATGAGAGAAAGATGCTGCTTCAGCGTTGTCAAATTATCGCCAAGTTACAAGACGATTATGCTGCAATTCAGGTTTGTATCTGGCAAGAGAGAATGAATGCAATATAATTTTGTTCAACTATAGGCAGTCCCTCCTAATAAATTCGATTTGAATAGAACTTAATTAAAATGAAAAGAAAAATCGAAAACTGCTAATAATTCTTGAAAAAAATTTCAATGAAACAATCAATCAACCATCAAACAGCAATCAATCCGCAAATGAATGAATGAATGAATTTCAGTATCGAGCACTCAAGAATTTTGAAGAATCCAGAATCGACAGCAAACTTCCGGATTCTAGTATTAACCCATTTACTATTGAACAAATTGTTGCCGGAGATAGTAATTCTCATCCTCACTGCGAAAATTGCATGCAAGTGATATCTATCAAGGTGATTTAAAAAAAAATTAAATGAAGCACAATTATTGAGTATTATTAGACAGTTGATTATTATTAGACAAAACATGTTTACGAAACCGACTATATTTTAGCGCCACTTGAACCTCAAATGCGGTCATCATTTCCATCGGACGTGCCTTTTGAGGGTTTGTGAATCGCGGAGATGGGCATATAGGTATGGTCAGGTGAGTATATTTCGCGACAATAATTTCAAGGACAGTGATCATTTAGAGTCTGCTTTAGAAACTGAACTTATTTTTATAGTTTACGTGCCCCAAATGTGATGCGATAATCAAGTACGACGACATTAACGATGATACAGGACGGATTCCGAGAAATATGTTCGGATGTGAAACTACAATTCAGGTGAATATAATAGGAAAAGCGGTGTCAAGGTGCTGATAACAACATCTCGATGTGAATGCATTCCTAATTTGTATTTTTTTATGTTATTTTTATGTTATTTTTATGTTATTGTTATTTTTATGTATAGTTGCTTATCTTTCAAACTCTACTCCATACTAGAATGATCAAACGTTGCGCGATGCTTTTGAGAATATCTTTTTAGGGCCATAAATCAGTGTCTAATTTGGGCAAAATGCATCATTAAGCAAGAAGTGGTTTTCAAACCGATACTCAAGACAATGAGAATATTTGCAGTTAGCTGGAAGCCTGATTGAGAGACCCGAAAACGCCGAAACATACTTGGAAGATATCTTGACCGAGACAACGTAAGATCTGTTTCAAAAAATGATATTTGTATGGTTCGAATGGTGAATAAAAATGCATACAAATTCTAATTTAAAGTTATCTCTGCACATTTTAGAGATTGGTTTCACCAAGTTTCCGCTCAGCTTTTCAAGGCTCGGAAATCGGAAGGCAAATCTGATCAATATATTCAAGACATTACTTGCGAGAGAAAACGTCTACTTCAGCGCTGTGAAAATATCTTCAAGATGCTGGACGATATAGCAACTATTGAGGTCAGTGGAACATGCTAAAACTACTCAATGCAGATAATAGATTTTTTTCCTGCCTTGCATTACTTTTGCCCATTCTCTTTTCGTTATCCGCAATGCCTACTACATAGAACGCAGATACATACGTAATTCATTTTAAAAAAACTGAATGATCTATTATAGCTGGCTGATAATAAGTAGAATGAATTTATTAGGACGCTGTAATTTTTTTGCCTTTCGGAAGAATCGTGCGTTTGAAATTATCAGAATCAAACTCAATGTGCAAAAAAATCAAACTCAATGTGCTCATTTGCGAGCCATTGATTGCTCGGGGGGGGGGGAAGAGGGATGGAGAAGATCACTAGCCTCCTCTCGGCCTCTTCCTTCCTCATCTCGCGTAAAAAGTGTTGAACGGAAAACGATCTCACGGTAAAGCGATGCAATTCTGTAATTGGCTAATGATCGGTCATCATTCCGACATTACCCAAGAGTGCTAATTTGCTATTTGTTAAAGGAGGCGTATCATGAAAAATTAGTTGATGTTTTTGAGAACATGAAACGATTGGAATCTAGAACGATAATAGAATCCCGAAGTTTGAAAGTCGTACATCCATTTTAAACCGAGTTATAAGCATTTGGCTGCGTTCCAAATGACCCTGAAGATCCGGCAACGAGCGAGAAAGTATGCAAAATGAGGAGAGCGCGCCCTCTCATTCCTCACTTTGCATAGTCGCCCGCGCGGTTCGTGATACGCCTCCTTTAACACGGGTCTCCTGTAAAAACGTAGGAGAATGAGAGCCTTTAGCGACAGAAAAAAAATAGTTGTCCTCGATTTCATTGAAAGTTGTTGCATTGGTTGGTATGAGGGCCTGGAAGATGTTGAGCCACTTTGTTCTGCCAAATTTGCATATTATGCAAATTTTTAACCGTAAACTTTGAACTGCAATATCTAGCTTCATATTTGACCTACGGAGTTCTAACCGGCTCAGATCGATCCGCTATAGTCTATTCTACAAATAACTCAATTGAGGGTATGGTTTAAATTTGCATCTTCCATGAGCAAAACTCGAAAAATGCATTTTCAAGGTACAATATGCAAATTTTCTCGAAACTTTCCTCTAAAGGGTACGAATTTTATCTTCGATATCGATTCCCCACCTATCCATTGTGGTAACCTCATATTTCATTTGACCTAACTCGTGACCCCCGATAGTGCTACTGTACAGTGAAGCTCCGGACTTAGAATTATTTTCAAGATAAACATGTTTTGAGCGTATCTCAGTTCAAAATTATGCAAATTCACATTTTGACCTATTCGGGACGATCCACTCGACGAGCCCAACAAAAAAGTCTTAGTGGTCCGAAGGCGGAAATTTAACCGTTTTCGAGATATTTTCAATAGTTCATTCTCAGTGCATTTTGGAGGAATCCTTCGTAAAAACTGTTATCGCGGGGAAACTCGAAAACAGTTAAATTTCCGCCTTCGGACCACTAAGACTTTTTTGTTGGGCTCGTCGAGTGGATCGTCCCGAATAGGTCAAAATGTGAATTTGCATAATTTTGAACTGAGATACGCTCAAAACATGTTTATCTTGAAAATAATTCTAAGTCCGGAGCTTCACTGTACAGTAGCACTATCGGGGGTCACGAGTTAGGTCAAATGAAATATGAGGTTACCACAATGGATAGGTGGGGAATCGATATCGAAGATAAAATTCGTACCCTTTAGAGGAAAGTTTCGAGAAAATTTGCATATTGTACCTTGAAAATGCATTTTTCGAGTTTTGCTCATGGAAGATGCAAATTTAAACCATACCCTCAATTGAGTTATTTGTAGAATAGACTATAGCGGATCGATCTGAGCCGGTTAGAACTCCGTAGGTCAAATATGAAGCTAGATATTGCAGTTCAAAGTTTACGGTTAAAAATTTGCATAATATGCAAATTTGGCAGAACAAAGTGGCTCAACATCTTCCAGGCCCTCATACCAACCAATGCAACAACTTTCAATGAAATCGAGGACAACTATTTTTTTTCTGTCGATTACCTTCCTACATTCTTACAGGAGACCCGTGTTAAGGGTTTTGGAACAAATGCATCCGGATTTTGACCAAAAAAAAGATGGTGCGGTTGTGACAGAAAATGTCGATCGTTATCGTAAGGGAAAGAAATCGTTCGAACCATTTCAGAAGCGGAATAGCCCTACGCAAGATGTCGAAGGACTTGCAAATGTTGAACCATTCGGTGACGACGAACGTCTCATTGAAGAGAATAATTCAGAAGAGCTATGCGCGATCTGCTTGCAAAGTCTATCCAAGAAGGTGAGGATAGTTTATATGATTAACGTATTAAATTTTATATATTTATTTGTTTATTTTATATTTTTTTAATTGTTATCGATACATTATTCAGCTTGCGTCGATAATTGCTGATTGCGGTCACAAATACCATTGGAGTTGTCTTTCCAGATGGTACGACACACAACAACAAATGGTAAATGAGAATTACAAGTATTTGCATAGTTTATTCTCGTATTTGTCTGCTCATTTGAGGATAATGTGCTGTCTCAAACTTTAACAATGTGTATATTCAAATTTTCAGAAAGGAAATGCATCTTGTTGTACATGCCGTGGAAACATCTCATTGGTGACGGATGAGGATGGCCAAAGAATCAGACTGAATTTCCCGTTCGAATTAAGAATAGTATGTAGCTCTCGATATCTACATATTTCCACCGCTAAATAAACGTTATGCGGCTGCGTCGTGTAGGGACATAAAAATAGATTAAATATTCATTGAATGCGCATGTACCTGATTTGAATTCGATGTTTTAACTAATAGGTTTAACAATCATTTAACACATTAATTTTCAGCTGGATGCGAAACTTCGCGACGGAATTTGGGTCATAGATGATTTCATGAAGTCTAACATAGTCTCCTGCACGTAAGTGTCTTTGTATTTTATCTACGCATGAGGCGCGACAAAAAAAGCATATCATCTTTTCACATTACTCCGACAACTGGCCATAAAAAAGTCAATGTTCTGAGAGTAGCGTAGAGCGTCGAAACAAGCAGTAATAACTCATCTTTTTTTCTTGAAAATGATAACTGGGTCATTACAAAAATTTCCCGGACACGATGTGCATAGACTTGTATATCAAAATATATTTAGGATAATCGTGTGTGTGAAATGATCATTTTAGAAAATAGAAAATAATAGAAAATAATAGCATCATACATCATTTAAGAGCGAGGACCGGAACGTTTCAAAAGGCGAGAAGATTCGCACTGCGCGATGGAAAGAGCGCCGAGTATGTGGCCGATATTGAAGAGGAGATCGAGAAATTGAGAATTCGAACGATGGCTCTTCAGGAATATTTCTTCAAACTCCTCGAATTCAAGGTTTTCAATATACTTATTTTTCATGTTTCAAAAGATACAATAAATATGATTTCAGGAACTTGAAGGGATCTCTGTGCTGAGGACAGAAGCCACTCCTCCAGCAGCCTCTTCCGAGAGACAAATCGGGCCCGCTACAGACGTGCCTACCGCACATACCGATGCTCCGACTGCGATACATTCCGATACCATTGCTGCGGATATCGAGAATAGTGAGGGAGCAGCTGCGGCAACGATTGATGATGGTACAGTTGTCGTCCACTCTGATGCTCCCGAAACGCGGAACGAAACGTTTCTCGCGAATTCAGACGAATTTGTTGCTGAGACTATCTAGAATCATCGTGCGGCTTCAGGAAGGCTTGATGGTGAGGATACTGGAGCAGCGATAACTATGAATCAAGTCGATCGAAATGCAAATATCGCAAATATATCTCAAGGATCATCGTCATCCATAAACCTGCGTCGCCCATCAGGTTAATATTCTTGCAAAAAATTCTTTTTTTAAAAATTATAATATGCCGCCATTGCAGACGACGCTGAATCTTCGCCTATTCCCGCCAAAAGGAAACGTAATAGCTGAACGCTGAAAAGAGAGCTGAAAAGAAAAAAAAACAGAGATGCACAACTTCGTTTATCAAAATGCACATTCCATCGATTTTCGATCAAAGTTCCTTTTCCGAAATATAGCCTCATTCTACAGACCGAGTTGTTAATACAAAGAATGTTGCTAGATCACCCCGCTCGTTGCCATTGGATGCAATAGCACCGCGAAGGCCAAGAAATCGAACATTCAATGATATTCCTACTTCCGCGTCTGATTTCCATATAATAGGTGCTTACAATAGGCGAGAGAAATAGGGAGAAGCACGCAATTCTTTGAATAAGTGCAAAACACGTTGCCGTCTCAAGAGACCAGAGGCGCTCCAGGTCATTAGTGCGATATTGTTTGACTCGTATCTCCATTAGGAATGCACTTTCAACGGTTAGTAAGAGCAAAAAGACATGTGTTGGTTAGGGATACTAGATGAAGAAAGTGCAACCCTGGACACGGGAGTGGGATATCCCTCTCCGCGATAATATCCCAACCAGGACTGCTACATTTTTTTTAATCTAGGAGGTTTTTAATTTTTTTATACATTAGAGCGATAGTGTTTGGCTCTCTCCTTTCCATTCAGGCGTGGTCAGGGATACTAGATGGAAAAAGGGCAAGCCTGGATACGGGAGGGGGAGATTATCCCACACGGCGATAATATGACTGCTAAACATAAGATTCCAGCCTACAATTGAGTCTAGTCTCTTTGAAGTCCGTTTCTTCGTGATTGTTCGCCAGTTTTCGTATTTCACTATGTGCGCCCCAAAACTTTCCTTGGAATTGGGAGAAATTTAAGAATAAATGGGTTGTTCGTTTCTTGGAGGAGAGGAGATGTATCACTACAACACCTGTCTGAACATGCAACCTAAAACGCTGACGCAATCAGTTCAACCTTTCTGATTCGCATGTTTCTTCTAGGGCCTCCAGAGATTGAGTTTATCACGTACTTACTTACTTGTTAGTCACTTAGTAGATCCTCTTCAGTGGGCGGGGTAGCACGGATCGCAATCCCACCATGTGCATCTATCGCATGCGCGTGTTATCCAGCAGAGTTCGAAATACGGGTAATCTCTGACACTCTGACCAGTGAGAAAGAACGTGAAGAGACGATCTTCCGTATTTCGAACTATATTGTTTGGTGCGTGCAAGGCGCGTGTAGAGCAGACGATCGAGTATATCGCCCAGTGATGTAGGGCCCAGGAGAGTTCAGTGAACTCAACCACCGGATAAATTAGCACTTTCATTCCAAATTAAATCGCTGACGTGCGCGCGTAAATCTACACAAAAACTGGTGCTCGATCGTTCAATTGTGTGGCAGCGAAATTGGTACTTGTCGGAGCCAATAAACCTACACACGAGCCGATTTTACCCCCTATCGGGAAAGCTCCAAGGCTTCTTCTGGTCGTCATGAGTATTTCAAGTTATGTCGAGATGACGAATCAGTTTCTTCATTTCTTGCGTTTTCCCACCATTTAGTGAAACGCTCAATTGTAGTGAAAGGGACCTATGAGGCAGCGAAATAAACCTACACACGCGCCGATTTTATACTAGGGAAAGCCGCACTCATGACTTGCTGGTCCTCTTCTACATAGTGTCTTCTAGGGTAGACGACAAGCTCCCTTTACTAAAATTTACGTGCATCGCATATTTTTCGCGCATTCGTACGAGATGTCTTTCAATCTTATAATAAGTAAAAGAATCTCATTGCGGATATCACGTATGTGAGAGAGATCTGCAGCCGCAATTCAATAAAATAAGTTGAAAAATTAGAAAAAAATCCATTCATTTTTCTGTCGTTTATTAAACATATCGCATATTTTTATGCGTTTTTCGCACGAGATCTCGCCTAATTTCATTGCGGATATCACGTATGTGAGAATGGAAGAATCATCTTTAGCATGTCCAATAAAACTACACACGCGCCGATTATATACTCGGGAAATCCGCGGATATCACGTATGTGGGAGAGTTCTGCAGCCGTAACTAGCAATATGCATGTGAAACTTTCACCCTCAACGCTATTTCACTATTTCATTTTTTTCGAACTTCTCCAAATTGACAGACCCTGTTCACATTTTGCTCACTGGCGCTGATTCCTCAATGTCTGCACGCTTTTTGGGTGATACGTTCACCTGTTTCCTTGTGGTTGCGCTTTGTTTATGAATAGCAACTAAAATACTCGAGAAATTTAGTCATGATTAATTCCATATTGAGCGTTCTACTGAATAGAAAACGATAAAATATTGGACGAAAAAATGTCAATAAACGTATCGATAATTATTAAAATTTTCCTTACTTTATTGCCTTGATTTTGAATGTGATGCTTCTCAATCACACAATAACAATCGAGCGGCGAGGAAACACGAGCACTTATGATTCAGACAATTATCCTTCCTTTGTCAAGGCGTCCCATTCCTTTTACGATTGGGAATCGAAACATTCAAGCATGCGCGATTGACTCAATTTTCTCATTTCACAGTGCACTGAATTGAGCGATTAAGAATTTGTCCACGGGTCTGGTTGCGTTTCGGCTAGAACCACTCTTCACCTGTTGCCTCTACGACGTGTTAGGTTTGAAGCTTGCGGAGGGAACATTTTAGCCTCTCAATTTTTGCACCTGCACTTTCGCACCACTTCCTGTGCAGTTCTACTACGAAACTGAGATTAGACCTCGAAATTCGGGGACAGCGTCTTTCTTAATTTCGCAAACTATCTCGCAAAACTGACGAGAAAAGGTGCAGTTTTGCACCGGAGCAGGAATAGATTTTTTCATTCGCTTTCGCATAGGTTCGAGTAACGGCAGAGCAAGTAGAAGGAGGAGAGCCTATTCGATATTCCTACTCTACGGAGTCATGATGAAATTCTCTCGCCGCAAACCGATAAACCTCCGCAAAATCGTATAGTTATCCACGTTACCCGCTACATGAGTGATACAATCACTCTGTATTTATCGATATTCCTGTGGCTTGATTGAGTAGTCCTACTGGAGAAGGTTCGAAGTGGTCTTTCACAGATCACAAAGGCAGGCTAAAGTAGGATGATCATTTCTTGCCAAGCTCTCCCATGTTTGAATGGCCCTTATGATTAGCAAGCTCTTGTATTAACACGGGTCTCCTGTAAGAATGTAGGAAGGTAATCGACAGAAAAAAAATAGTTGTCCTCGATTTCATTGAAAGTTGTTGCATTGGTTGGTATGAGGGCCTGGAAGATGTTGAGCCACTTTGTTCTGCCAAATTTGCATATTATGCAAATTTTTAACCGTAAACTTTGAACTGCAATATCTAGCTTCATATTTGACCTACGGAGTTCTAACCGGCTCAGATCGATCCGCTATAGTCTATTCTACAAATAACTCAATTGAGGGTATGGTTTAAATTTGCATCTTCCATGAGCAAAACTCGAAAAATGCATTTTCAAGGTACAATATGCAAATTTTCTCGAAACTTTCCTCTAAAGGGTACGAATTTTATCTTCGATATCGATTCCCCACCTATCCATTGTGGTAACCTCATATTTCATTTGACCTAACTCGTGACCCCCGATAGTGCTACTGTACAGTGAAGCTCCGGACTTAGAATTATTTTCAAGATAAACATGTTTTGAGCGTATCTCAGTTCAAAATTATGCAAATTCACATTTTGACCTATTCGGGACGATCCACTCGACGAGTCCAACAAAAAAGTCTTAGTGGTCCGAAGGCGGAAAATTAACCGTTTTCGAGATATCTCCAATAGCTCATTCTCAGTGCATTTTGGAGGAATCCTTCGTAAAAACTGTTATCGCGGGGAAACTCGAAAACAGTTAAATTTCCGCCTTCGGACCACTAAGACTTTTTTGTTGG